>JAMKCH010029539.1:0-16989 GCA_023653785.1 Ophioderma brevispina
TCAGTATTAATAAATTTAGATTTAAATACTTAATGATTTAGCTTAGGGTGATAATAAAAATATTCAAACGAGCAAGAATCAAATAATACACCGAGTAGGACATTCGCGAATATAGAAATGAATACATACAAAGGAAACGCCTATAAGTATAAAAAAATATCTCAAGATGATGAAGTTAGTGTAGTGACGATCTGGATATGCATGTGAAACATGAAAGAAAAAGACAAAGAAAATAAAAATAAGTAAATAAAGGCCAAGATTACACAGGTACAAAGGCACGATGCGAGCAAAAAAAGGGTGGCATAAGAAAGTCAATACACTAATACAGCAAAAATCTTGCGTAAGTATACATGTGTAGCTACAGTAGGCGCAAGAAGTAAATACACCCAAGCAAGGCCTACGGGAAAAATTATAGTAAATTAACACTGGTATGAATTACGACAAATGATACACAAGGCAAAGTAAATGGCTTGAATTCGGTATATGATGATACAAAAAAATCATATGTTCCTGGGGAAATAACAAACGGGATAGTAGTGGTAATTGCGGTGAATCCTTGCGTATGGGTATTGGAGAAACATCACGGCGGCAAGTAATACATCGAGCAAGTAACATAATATTAAAGCATATAAACAATAAAGATAAATAAAAGGCTCGAATAGTGTACTGACTTAATTTAATTTTAAGGGAAAAAACCTAACAAAGGAGAACAGAGCAAAAATGCATATGAATACAAAATAAGGAAGCGCAAATATATACAAAATATAACAGAGAACCTAAATTGAGTGTAGTAAAAGATCTGGGGTATCATGCTGTCCCAAAAAAAAATGAAATAACACAAAGAAAATATAAATAAAAAGAAATAAATAATGGCCAAGTTATACACTGGAAACAAGGCACGAGCGAGCAAAATAATCGGTGGTATAAGGAAATCAGTACACTAATTACAGCCAGAATCATGCAAAAAACATACATGTATGAGCAGAAGGCACAAAAAACGGGATATTATAGTGATAAACACTGTAATGCTATTGCGATACACTGATACACAAGGCAAGTACATATGCTATGAATCCGGTATATGATGAATAAAAAAATCATATGATACTGCGAAAGAAATAACCAGGGGAGGATGGTAATTGCTAGTGACTACTTGAATATGTACTAAGGAAAAGGGAAAAAAAGCAAGAAGGGCCATGTGAGTACAGCCTAAGGCACCGGGGTCGATCATGAAGGGAGGGTAACATACTCTCGTTGCCTGAATACAGCAGAACAGAATAGTTAGAGGGCAAACCGGGACGTTTGGCAAAAGTGAGGAAACTTGTACTTCAATTTGCCTCCCTCCGTGCCAGCGTACGCCAGCGCAAAGACCTGACGGTGCACCAGTTACACGCCCCGCTGGCTTAAAATGAAGGCGTTTATACACGCGCACAAGACGGCATATCTTGACACGCGCGGTTAAAAGCGCGTCAAGGTGTGAGGATCACTGCTCGGAGTTAGATAATTTGACTTATAGCAAGTTAACATAAAATTTAAAGCCGAATATAAACCCTAAATATAACATAGAAGCCGGAAATAGTGTGTAAGGACTTAATTCAATATTAAGGGAAAAACTAACAAAGGAGAACGGAGCAAGATGCATATGAATACATAATAAGGAAGCGCCTAATAGTAAAAAAGTAACAAAAGAACCTCCGAATTTAGTGAAGTAACGATCTGGTTATGCATGTGAAAAAAATGAAATGAAAACAAAGAGAATATAAAATAAAGATTAAATAAAGATGCAAGTTGTACACTGGTATAAAGGCACGAGCGAGCAAAATAATCGGTGACTCAAAAATGTATGTTACATTGTGCCATAGACTGTCATGGATCCTATACATAATATTAGTAACTCCTAGTTTGATATTAGGGTTGAATAGATAATTATCCATTCATTCAACTTATTTACACGGAGGGCCACGTTAACCATTAAGGCTGTTTTTCACTAGGACCGTGGTTACAACAATTACAAACGTCCATGGATCAATGCATGTGTAACAACAAAATTTAAAGGTGCAACGAGAGATTTGAGGCACCCAAATATTGTGTCATAATAGTAAATTTCATATAGACTATACACACTAATAGATTTCTTACCTGTTTATTTGGCCACAGAAATGCCTTAAAGAGAGAAAAAAGTGATTCTATTGCTTAATATGATATATTTTTTTTTTTTTTTTTTTTTTAAATTTCAAAAACTAGGAAATTTCACATTTTATACAAAGAAACATTTCTCGGCGTCTTAATCCGTTCAGGTGGGGGATTTTTGACGGAAAGCTTAATCCGGGCAAAAATCAGTATGTTCGATTTTTTAGGGAACCTGATATGTGAAATCTCTCGTTGCACCTGTAACAAGAAAATCATGTAGGCGGCTTAGATGAAAGATGCCTGAATATTTCTTAAAATATACTGAATGTGTAATGAGTTTGCATCAAGATTGTTCCTCAAATTACTGAACCTCTGTAGGATAGACTAAGCTCTTGTACTCCGTTTTGGGTTGCGGAATTGTAACATTATACATGCTGTGGACGAAAGTTATAATTATTGCTAGTAAAATGCAAAACATGCCAGAAAGAAAGATAGGCGGTGCTAGGGTCATTTCAAAAATTTGTAAACCAAGAGCGAACAATTGTAACTTTGCGATGTAGAAAGACGTTTGCCAACCAAGGTGATTAAGAACTTCAGGAACTAGGGGTATCCCAGGCTACACCACAGATGATACGCTGCTGCCGCCATGTTATGTAAATCGAAGACGATTGTGCTACTGTAGTACCACAATTTCCCCAAAACAACATTGCAATAGTCTAAGTGTGGCAGGATAATGGCATTATAGAGAGTAGTTCCGATTCATTTGGAACACGTGACTTGCAATTTTTTAAACATACAAATACCTTTAAGTGACTTTTTGCGAACATTTTCCATTGTTTCCATGTCATGTTCTCATCAATGAATACTCCCGATGCTTTAAATTCCATGCACATCTTTAATAAGACTGGACTTATTAATTTTAATAGACAAATCATTAATTTGCTCTGTAACCGTATAATAAATTATCATTTCTGGCGACGCCATCTTGGATTTCTCAAAATTGCTCAAGGATGCCCAGGTGGCAGTGGCACCCGGCAGATTTCTATTCTACACACCCAACCCGTAATCCTATAATTTTCAGCAACAAAATTGTGTATATACTCAACTGTACGGTCACAATGAACGTTCTCTCTGACTACATGTCCTCATCATCTGATAGATTAAAGGTTGGTTCATGCTCATTCAAGGTCAAAGGAGGTCAAATGGGGTAAACATTGGAATATGGACATGAAACTTGTGGGTGGGTAGATGTTGGTGCTGACATTTCTAAAGGTCAACGACAATTCATTAGGTGCATTCAAGTCAAAGGAGGTCAAATGGGGTAAACATTGTGTATGGGACCTGAAATTTTGGTGGGTGGGGTTGTTTGTCGATGCCAAAAATCTTAAAAAGGCCACGACAAGGTCATCAGGGGAGTAAAAGGGTAACTTGGTGTATCTAATGCGAAACGTTGGTGGTCGGGGTCGATTGTTGATCCCGAAGGTCACGACAAGGTCATCAGGGATCATTCAAGGTCAAAGGAACCGCTAACCCGGTTAATCGTCTAGTTTCTGTAATAGTGTAGGCATAAAAAAGTTGTGATTTCTTCCTGAATAGAAGAAATCGTACCATTTGTGCAAGATGGTACACAATACATCGATACTCATCATATGTTGCCTGCCAGAGTACTCTCATACTTTGGGGAACCCTGACCCACACTTCCACCTCATGTGTATAGACCCTATGCAAGGCAAACCCGTCCTAGAGGAACCCGGAGTATGACTACAATGCTTGGCCGAACAAAGCACTCTTCTCCTTCATTAAGATCGATGTGGAATTTTCACCAAAATTCTACTGTGGAAAGCCACAAAAACCATTAGCCACATCATTGATGAAAGTGGGGTCTAAAAGTCCCCAAGAGGAATTCCAAGCCTTATCACCCCCCCAAAAACGGTTTTTTTTTTTGTGGGGTACGATTACAACTATAAGCTGTTAAAGACGGTCCTTCCGCATTGGTGATTTTGATTTAACCCACCTTACCACCACGACGAACTACATATGCATTCACGAGCGAAGTTGCGGCTCCCGTCGTACGTACTCATACAATAGTTTCTTTTGAGGCGCAGCACCTAACGTGAAAAGAAGCTTAATAGCGATTTGCGCTCCCGTCGTACGGTACTCATACAATAGGCTCTTTTTTCAAGTTAGCTGCTGCGCCTCAAAAGAAGCCTATTGTCTGAGTACCGTACGACGGGAGCCGCAACATCGCTATTGGTATGATTACCGTACGACGGGAGCCACAACATCGCTAAAAAAGAGAGCAACAGCCGTGCACATGTCAGTAATGCAAAGAGAAAGGTAACGACACCCCGCCCAAAACCCCAAGATACGTAGAGTCGTCTTCCCAATGGGCTAACCTTTTTTGTCCCATGTTCTTGCATTCCTTCCTTGTTGAAACTTTAACCTCGGCATATTTTGTTAAATCATGGACCTACTAGCCATGTTGCGGCTCCCGTCGTACGGTACTCATACGTATACAATAGGCTTCTTTTAGCGCAGCAGCTAACGACCTTGAAAAGAAGCCTATTGTATGTATACCGTACGACGGGAGCAGCTATCGCTAATATAGAGAAGGACAATCAACGCGAAAACCAAAGAGTTTCTATATTAGATGTAGGCGTTATCGTCACTTTAGAAATCTCATCGTCTCGCCGTTTTGCCGACCACAAAGAAAACATAAGAGTACCACAATAGAAAGCAATGGCTGCCTCCACTTCTTCCACATACTTGGGTGGCCGCTTTTGCATATACAACTAATCGTAGTGATACAAAATTGATGTTGTGGTAGAGGTGGCCAGGTATAATAACAGTGTACCTGGATCATTGTTCTCAGATACCTCTTTTTTTCCCGATATGCAATGCTGCTTTAGTGAAAAGATGTATTCATTGAGGCGGTTATTTAAATCAAGACCACTGACGTGTCATTTCATCCGTTGCGTGGCCATGGTAGGACCAAATTAACCCCCAATACCACCCAAAATCCAACAACTGATATTTTGTCCGGATTTGTTTTGTATCGAATTGACTTATTTTGTATACCAGGCACCCAAACTAATATTTATTCCGTTCAATATTCAAAATGTCAGCACCCAGCACGGACGACTGGTTTGATGGGGCTTTACCCAACCCCCATTGGCGAAACCACATTACCTAATTCCGATTACCCATTCATCTCGACAAACGCTAAGCACTCGATGTGTATTCATGTGTGCATACAGCGAGGCCGTCTGTGATCTTATCTCTTTTCCGCGTGGCTATGTGGAAAAGCTGTCTACAAAACTTGTATTTGACCGCTGTGTGACCCCTGACTGTAGTGTTTTTTGGAAAGTGGCATCGTACCTTCAATTTCATCATCTTTTTTTGCAATTTGTTGACAAAGAAACAACCAAAGAGAGGAGAATTTTTTTCAGAAATACCGAAAGGCACTCATCAAAATCCGTCATTCCTTTGTGGAGCTACTACTGTTAAATAGCTTGAATTTTGGGTGATTTTGTTACCCCTTAATGTTAAAATCTTGTGAAAATAATATGAAATGTTTCCGATCACTTCCGACTCTTGAGAAACAGTGTTATGAAAGTTCATGTATCATGTCAATGGATACTTCTGAACGGTGCCCAAGTGCGCCCAACACGTGTAATTGTACCACCTCGAAAACCCACACAATTGTAATATTTTAACCTTCTCGGTTATGTTGAATTTTTTTTTTTACCGCTTGGCTGTTTATAGCCGATACCATGTCGAACTGGTTCCAATGTCAGTTTCATCTGAAATATGAATGTGATTAAGTCATTTACTTTACCCTAATTAAAATGTATAGTATAATTATAAATTAATTAACCCTCGTCTTCAGAAGGGGAGGGGGATGTTGCCGCTCTCTTCTATTCTTTTCGCACAACCAACCCTTGTCACTGAGTTAATGTAATTACCAATTGATCATTTAATGGCCCCAGCCATTTAAACACTACCGGGGTATAGGAAAGCTAAATGTGATCCCAAAGTGATTGTGGGGTGTAGCATCACCCTCCTCCCATTGGCGTAAATCCCCGGGGATGGGATATATCCCCCCCCCCCAAATTTTGAGATTGGATGGTCAAACAATCACCCTCCCCCCCAATGTTTGATACCCATTCACGTGTTTTTGACCCAAAATACCCTAATATGTTACCATACTAGTAAGGTAAATTTCCGCGAGCTTTTCGCGCATTTTATTCAAATTACAATGATATTTTTTAGATTTTACTTCAAAATGGCAAAGGTTTACGCGCTTAGCGCGCGCATGTGCTAGTACTGGTCTTTTCAGCAAACCCCAGTTCATCCATAAAATGTCATCACCCATCAGCCCAATGTCAAAGAAATTACGCCACTCCCCCCCCCCCCTTTCAGGAGGGACCATACCAACACGCCTATTACGTAGCAGCAGTAACACAGACATTTGAATTTTAGGTGCAATAGATAGCAGGTCCTCTTTCCTTGATACCAAAATGAGTACCAACATACTAACATGTCATAATGACGTCCTATGTCTCTACATGGAGGAAAATGGTTTTAAGTGTTTACAATATATTTTTGAGCCAGTAAATTTGCAAAATATCACTGGTTTTTCAATGTTTTCTTCTATATGCAGTTTTTTAAACTTTATTACCTTATTACTTCATAGTGACGTCATCGTTTCTACATATTTTGATACCAATGGAAAGATTAAAGTTAATAAATTCTAAGCTTATACTGTAGGTACCAAATTTTGGATTGGATGTTCAATAAATAAAATTCAAGCGAAGGCCAGGCAGCCCTCCCTGCTGGAGGGTGATTTTGCATTATCTTAAGCCGTAAATGGGGATTTAACTAACAAAAGGCGGCAACGTGATAGGTTCTTTTACCTAGTGTGTTGTTGGTCCTTCCGTCTATTACGTCCATGGTTAAATAACCGTCCTTCATTAGACCACACGTTGGTTGATCTTAATAAAAACCGACTATTTTAAGGTTAAGCATATTTGGTTTTGCTTCAATTATATTGTGATCGGGTATGTTGCTGTTGAGTTAGAGTTCCGCTGTACCAGAACGCCCAGGAGGAAGCGTGAACTCGAACATCATCTGTATTGGATGTAGTGCTTCTGTGGGGTGGTATACCCTAATTAGAGTTCAAAATAAGTAAGTCCCCCCCCCCGACAAAGGTACACTTTTCTGGAATGTTCACTGCAGTTTACACATGTAATGTGCAAAAAAAAAATCACACAATATTTCATCTTCGTCGCCCTGAAATGACGTCATTTATTAAATTTGATGACGAATTACAAATGACACTTTCGTGCATAGGATTTAACAATCGAGAAAATCCCCCGGACGTGAGAGTACCAACATGCCTAGTACACAACACAGATACTACAGAACACTGATTTTGGATCCATAGGATAGCTATGGTCATCTTCTTTCATGCGACCACACTAGTCACCAACATGCATAGAATTAGCCAGGCTGACGTTATAAAGTTCACATGTCGCACAACTGTCCATTTCCATAGTACACAGTGTATAATAGGGCAAATGTGTTTTTTTCACCAAAAACGTTTGGAATATCCGATTTCCACACGTTTTGTTTTGCTCTCTTTAATGGGGTATGACTGTTGTATACTCTGAGAGTTTTAAGTGCTACATTTTTGATTCGGAAATATAGCGAAAAATTTAATTTTTTAATTTTATTAATTTTGTGGTTTTGTATTTTTTTAAATACTTTCCTCCACTTATGACGTCATAGTGACGTCATACAGGGATTTGGTACTTTAATTGTGATACCAATGTAAGAAAAACTCCTAAGCTTTTCATGTGGTACCAATTTGTGGGAATCGGAGTGTTCAGTAATAGGGAAAAAGAATCTTTAAAATCTTAAACTTGATTTTCCCTCGACTGTTACGCCCTATGCATACAGTGTCATTTTTGATTTTTCATCAAATGTATAAATGACGTCGTTTCAGGGAAAAGGTCAACTGCTGTGTGAAACTGTTTTTTGCCCATAAAGGCGTAACATTTCCGTGTACATTTTACATATTTGTTACAGGTTAGAGCCTTAACTTGTCTATGAAAAAATGCACATTTGTCAGGGGACTTACTTTTTTTTTTAACTTGGTTATAGGAAGTATTATTAGAGTAGGCGCAAAGATATCAGGGGGGCCTTATTTAAGGAATTCGTTTACCTACCACTACAGAAAGGTTTGATACCTTTGGTAGTTGTATGGACCTCTACATCAATGCTAGGTAGTAGACTCTAAATTGTGTTTCACTCATTTCACTTTTTCATAGGGCCATTTAAGTTTACACAGGGGTCAACTTTAACACGCCCCAATCATGTTGAATTTTATGCCATATTGTCCATCTTATCAAAAGGTAAAGTTAAAGGGGGCGTGCCCTCTCTCTTCTCTCTTTCGAAGCGATTGGGCCAGACTCCACCATATATGTTGCTGTAGGGGGATCGCTACAACCTCCGCTACAGCGAGTCTTACCTTCCCAGCATTGAAAATCCCGTCCCGATTTAACACCTGGGTAGAGAGGAGTAATTGAGGTAAAGCGCCTTACTAAAGGGCGAAACACATTGGCCTCAGTGGGGCTCGAACTCACAACCTTTGCGGTGCGAGTCGGGCACTTTATCCACTGGACCACATGTGCCCTCATCTAATCATAAGGATTCCAAAAATGTATAGTTTGTACCGCCTACGACCATTGGTTTTGGAGTTATAGCGTAAAAATGGCTAAACTGGCAAAAAAGGTCAATCTCAATTTGTACAGGGGTCAACATTAAAAGCTAATCTGATTATATTTTAAATACTTGCAAATTATTGCCTGAGGTAAGAGGACTCCCAATAAGTATAGTTTTGATTATGTTAAATGTTTAGTTACGGAGATAAGGGTCAAAGAAGGTCAACACCCATTTTTGTATTATGTTGCCCTATGACCTATTTTGTCGCATACCATGATAATTATACACTGCAGATGGTACAAACTATTCCTTATTTTGACCCATTAAGCTCGATGAACAACTTCTATCATTTTTCAACAAAATTGGAGCAACTTCTGATTTTGACCCCTGTACAAATAGAAATTGACCTTTTTTACCTTTTTTTTTTTTTTTTTTTTCATTTTTACCCTATAGCCGGGAGCGGACATCCGGGAGTTCAACAAAATCTACATGGCAACGGCATGGCAACAACGTGCGTAATTCGATGCGCGCTGCACGCATATCGCAAGCCATAAAGGCCATAACGTATTGCCACAACGCGTTGCGAGAAAGTAGCAACACGTTGCGAAATTTTGGCAACGCGTTGCGGTGTAGGCCAATCAAAATCATAAATATCTGTGACGTATTTTAAAAATACACACACAACGCGTTGCTAGATACTTTGCAACGCGTTGCAAACCTTTACAACGCGTTGCAAACCTTTACAACGCGTTGCGAGCTTCAAGTCATAAGGGTCATAACGTATTGCCGCAACGCGTTGCGGTGTCGGCCACTTAAAATCATGAATTTCTGTGACGTATTTCAAAAATATAAATCTCACTACGCGTTGCGACCTTCACAACGCTTTGCAAACCTTCACAACGCTGTTGTGAAGGCCATAAGGGTCATAACGTATTGCCGCAACGCGTTGTGGATCTATTTTTTGGAAATACGTCACATAAATATTCATGATTTTGATTGGGCTACGCCGCAACTCGTTTCTATTTCTCCATAACGTATTGCCGGCAATACGTTATGACCCTTGTTGCTTGTGGACCTTCGCACGCGTTGTAAAGCCGCAACGCGTTTTTGAAGCTCGCAACGCGTTGTGAAGGCTTGCACACGCGTGTGTAGTTTTCCCACAACGCGTTGCTAGATACTTTGCAACGCGTTTCGGTCTAATTTGTGAAATAACGTCCACAGAAATTGAGCATTTCTAATTGGCCGACCCGCAACGCGATGCGAAATTGTCTCACGCGTTGCTACTTTGTCTCAACGCGTTGCGGAAAAAGAGAGAAAGAAAAGAAAAAAAAAAAAAAAAAAAAAAAAAAAAAAAAAAAAGAGAAAAAGAAGAAAAAAAAAAAAAAAAAAAAAAAAAAAAAAAAAAAAAAAAAAAAAAAAAAAGAAAAAAAAAAAAAAAAAAAAAAAACAAAACAATACGTTTTATGGGCCTTTATGGCTTGCGATACACGGCAAGGTCATACGATGTGCATGGAGACTTAACGCTGCCAATTTGCGCAGTTTGTTTTCACACCGCGATTCAGTGGTAGGCTGGTAGTCTAATACAGCCGTCTGTTCCGTGTTTTTTTTCTGTTAAAAGCAAATTCCACTTGATTCTTTAACTTTTGGGGGTTACTTATTGGAAAAAATATCTTGAATTTTTTTCAAAACGTTTTTAGGGTGTCAATCCAAGATGGCCTCCAAAATACACAAATTCCATTTCATCATTGGTATTCTGAATGCAGTATGAGGTCCAACTTGACGACAATACCCACATTTCCAATACCAAAGAGTTCAAAACCAGCTAAATTCAATATAGAATCAAATTCAAACAAATAAAAACTTACTGTGTAATACCTGGTATCCAAGATGGCGGTCCAAAATGGCCGGCAAAAAGCTATGTTAAATAAAAACGCTACCTCAACACTTAATCAAGATTAAATAAGGATTCATATTCATGGTGTATTTATATATTGTGGTATTAATTAACCCCATCTGACCTTTTTTGTTAACAACCTCAAATCCAGATGGCGGGCCATATGGCCGCCGAAAGAAGCGCTATTATAAACGCTTAAAAATTGGTAATTTAAGACAAACTCCCTAGAATTATTACACTTATGGGGCAGTAAACATTGTATTAATACTTGAAGACAGAAGAAACCAATTCGCAACTATTTTGTTTTGCTAACATGCTTTAAATCCAAATGATGGCCACCGTAAGTACTGATAAATGGTAGCAATCTAAAAGTGATTTTCACATTGATCCATGTCATCATCTATTTTATTACAAAATAAACACTTCAATGCATCCTTTGGACCCCCCAAGAACTCATATTTTATCAGTTATGTTTAAAAAAAAAACATCTTCAAAATTCAAGGGTGGCAGCTAATTTGGCTGCTATAAGCACTATGCAAAAAAAAAATCCAATACAAAAAAAAATGGCGATTTTTCTCATACCTACATTATGTTATAACGCATTCGGATTTGAATATAATAACAAATGAAAGCAACTATAGAACACTCTTTGACACAATAACTCATCCTACTCATTTAAAAATTTTTACTAATATGAATAAAAAAACAAGATATACCAACTACTATAAACTTATTTTTGTATACGAACATTGAAATTGATAACAAACGTGAATAAAACTCCAATATATTTGTTTTTTTTTTTTTTTTTTTAATTTTACCAATTTTGTTAAATGTCAATATTTTCAAAATCTAAATGACCATACAGTAATTCATTGTGTTTTTTCAATCAATTTACAAAACCTATATGATTAAAATTGGTGTCGCAAAAGTTGTTTATTTAGTTTTGTTTATTAATTTAATATATATTTATTCAAATTTCCTAATGCAAATCACATATAACATATGGCGATATATGTGTATCATGTGAAATTCGTCGTTTTGGCTATTGGGACTGTTGCACAAAAAACTTAAGGTGATTGGGTCACGATAGATCCGTTCGACATAGATTTTGTTAAGATTTCGCGTATAATGACTTTCATTTCCAATCGACGTCCGTCAAATATCAGAAATCAAAATATGGGGGTCACCGACTCGTTTTTGAGAAAAAAAATCCATTAAATACAACATTTTTCGCAAAATTTATACATACGACGTCTTGAAAATTCATTTTTTCTGGACATTTTGAATATTAAAAAAAATCGGTTTCGATAACTTTTGTCAGATTTTTAATAACAGTTGCGCACTAACACGATCTGTCGATTAATGAAGAAAAAAGGAGGGGTGTTCACCGAACTATTTTTTCTGTTATTTTTCGAAAATAACGGCATTTTTAGCAGTCTAAAAATACCAACGGATATTGAGGGGCGTAAAACGCCACAAGTGTCACGCATGACAAACGCTTATAGCTGACACACGCGAACAAAAACGGCACGCAGAAAATGTGCGCACAGACTAAAACTTATGTAGCATTGTCTTTCCTCTTGTATTTTTTAATCTTTTAATATGGGATATGTGTTGTGTTATGATTAGAATCAATAAAAAAGCCTATGGAAGAAAAGGAAAAAAGTTTATAGAAAGGTGAGAAAGGAAATATTAAAGCAAGGGCGTGTTTCAAAATTTTCGTGATATGAACTGCATTTTAAAGATGTGTACTTACAACTCTGAAACCAGTATTAGCTGGACGAATAAGGGCCTACCTATACTTGGTAGCAATTTTCTAAATACTGTTGTCAAAGTTCGTTCCTTTTAAGAAGTTAAGCGATAATAATAAAAGTTGTCATTGGAAATTTAAAAAAAACACAACTTATGAGCATTCGCCACGTAGTCTTTTTATGCCAAGTTTCACTTATCTGTTGCAACCCCCCCCCCCCCCCCCCCCCATGGCGAGGGCCACAAAAATTCCGTGGTTTTTGCGTGAGAGAGAAATCAAGCTATAAAAGTAAATTGAAGCCTGAGGTAAGTTGCATGTGGGTGATTTAAGATTTGTATCACTTCAATGTTTTGAAATGATCAAGTAATTGACTCAACCAATCTTCACAAAAATAAGAAGATAATCAACATTATGTGCAATGTTAAAGACATTTCTTTTATTTTACGGTCATTCCGGCCAAGTTACCTTCTTTAGTAAATTAACGTTTCCTAAAATGAAACATAATTGCTGTCGAATACTGAAAAAAAGGTCTTATCTATATGAAAGTGTCACATTAAAATGGATTGTTCGGACTTAGATTTGGATTTTACACGAGGCAAAATAATAGGCCTAAGGATCGTCATTTAACTTAACTGCCGGAAATTCGTTAAAATGACAAGTGATATAATTTTCAACGAAACCTAGATAAAATCCTACTTATAATTCATGTTTATGCATTTAACCACTCTACAAGATCTAATAGGTGGAATGTTGTTGTAAAACAAAATAGGGGCCTACTCTTGTCATCTGGGGATGTAGGCATAATTCATTCATAGTAGCAATATAATCTTTGACTAAGTTTGTTTAATAATGCGTTAAATTCTGTAAACAGCACTTCATTGGAAACAGGTAAAGGCCTAAAGCGTGCATGATATTTCGGAAGATCGACAGGGTACGCAAGGGTGGTTTTTACGCGCGCGGACAGATAGGAAACGCCAAGTCACAATTTGGCAGAAATATCTGTGGAGACTGGTGCGAGCAGCTAACGTGACCAAATCACCTACATGATAGAATGAGTTTTTTGTGTCCAAAAGTTTATGGTTGCTTCATTTACATTATGTTAAGAAAAAAATACAGTGTTGGCTATTGATAGTGACAATGGCCATATAAGTGACTATCATGGATAAGGCATGTTAGTAAAACTTACTGAATTTGGGTTTCATGTAGTCCAAAAGTATGTTATCTAGTGCTTCTATACTAATGTGACAAATATATTTAGGAATATATAGAAAAATTGCCACATTTGGGTTGAGAGTGTTAAAAAGGTATATATGCTTTTCAATGTTAAAAGTATGTTCTAGTGCTTCATTTAATTTGCATAAAATGTGCCTTATGCGTATAACACATTGTATGGTATTTTGACTATCTTGTATAGCAGTCGTCATTTTGCAACTTTTGGATTTTGAAGCATTTTAAACATTTATAATTTAAAAACATTATATCGTTAACATCCTAGAGGGAAAAATGACTACGAAATATGACGATCACTGCAATTGCAAGAAGGGGAGGTAGCGCAATTTGTCTTGTAAGATCTAAGAGACAATTTTACCCTAAACACAAGGCAAAGGTTCGCTCCGTGATTTTTGAAATTTGGAAAAAATGGATTTGGGGATTTAAGTGATATAGAGTTGCTTCAGTTATAGTTTTATTAGAATTTCCTATCATGCATACATATGTAGCTATGAAAAATCACCAGTTAGGCTATTTGAAGTGATTACAATGACCATATTAGCCGCCATCTCGATTTTAATATGTTTACCAAAGAGGAATAATGAGTTTCCCTGATGTTCAAAGTATACATATGTTATATTTATGGTTTGTCATTACAATATTATACAGTGATCACAGGCGGTATGACAAATATACACTATAAGAGTCAGTTCTACGGATTTCCTTTGTCTTTTCATTCAAATTTCTTCATGTGTATTAACAGTATGTAGTATATAAAAAATAGCAAGTTTGCTTTGATAGTACTTACAAGGGTCATATTAGCGAGGGAATTAGGGGGGGGCGACATCTTGTGGTTGAAGGGTCTAAAAACGATAGGTAATAGACAAGAGCTCACGCGTAGGTTGCTTCATTTAGATTTTCATTCAAAATTCCTGATGGATATTTATTTTTCATATAAAATAAATTATACGTAGGTATTATGAAGAATCGCCAGTTTGGGCTATGATAGATTAAGCGTGGCTATACGCAATTGTCACTTGTTGTCATTGTCATCTTTGGATTTGAAATATGTAAACAAGCAAATGGCAAGAATCCTTTGGAAATGTAATATTAAATATAAAATTTGTAAAATTTGTATAAACTTTCAAATTTATGATTTTTGTATTCACATTACTAATGTGTATAACATAAGTAAATAGGAGTATGAAAAATCACCAGATTAAGTAATGAAAGTTGCTTACAGAAGATATTAATAGCAACATTTGATGGATTGGAAGATGTTCTAACCATAAATGGTAACTGAGTTCCTTTGGTCCACAGTATTAATTAGGTGTTTTTTTTTGTAATATTATAAAATAGTGTTATTTTCAGGTCAACTTTATTTCACCAGGAGGCCAAATCAACAAAAAAGTTGTTCTTCCTTGGGGCCGTGGGTTCATCATTAAAATATGTTACCAAAAACAATTATCGGAAGCAAAAGTAAATGAATACATACAAAGCATATCAAATATAAAAAAAAAACATGAAAACAATAAAAGACAAACACAAAGTAAAAAAGCAATTTACAAGAAAACTTTCTTGAATAATTAAAAGTGATTAGACTGCTGAATATTTCATCAATGTTCCACTATATTGAACCTCATAGAAAGACTACGTTTTTGTAGTCTGTTTTAGGTAGAGGACTGGACAACATTATATTTATGACAGGGTCTATGTGAAAAAAATACAAAATTTACATTATCAGTTGCTTACGGTGGCGCATCGGATTCAAGCGCGTTAGCAACACAGGAAATGTTTGGGATTTTTTATTTCTTTGTCAGGGATTGAAGATGTAATGTTCTGCCCCAATGTTGAAGAAATGAGGGAGTTGTCTTAAATTAACAGTTCTGTTAATAGCGCTGTTCGGCGGCCATATTGGCCGCCATCTTGGATTTGAAATATTGTTAACAATAAGGAAAGATCAGATGTGGGTTCCTAGCACCACCCAAGAATAATACACCATGAATTTTGAATCTATTCATCTTTATTAGTGTAATGCAGCGTTTATATTCATAACTTAGCTTTTGGCGGCCAATTTGGACGCCATCTGGTTTGTAGTGTGAGTGCCATATTGATTGAATTTAACGTTTTTGAACTCTTTGGTATCGAAAATATGGGTATGTCGTCAATTTGGACCTTATACTGCGTTCAGAATACTAATTATAATGGAATTTATGTATTTTGGCGGCCAAGCTTGGATTGAACCCTTTAAAACGTTTTGAAAAAATTCCAAGATATTTTTTCCAAACTTGTACACCCAAAACACAATGACTCAAAAGGAATTTGTTTTAAACAGAAAAAAACACGAAATTACATAGTAGCCTACACTATTCAGGCGATTCCTGGGCTCCCCTTTTTTTCACCGCGATGTGACGTCAGCCCGATCCCGGCTATAACTCCAAAACCATTGGTATAGAGGGCATAAACTATAAATTTTGGATCCTTATAACTAGATGGACAATATGGGAACATTTCAAATGGAATCGGAGCATTTTAAAAGTTTGACCCCTGTGTAAACTTAAATGTTGCCTATTGAAAAAGTGGACCACCACCAATTTGAGATACTACCTACCTAGCGTTGATATATAGGTCCAAAGTAACTACCAAAGGTGTCAAAACCTGTTCTGTAGTGGAGGGGTTAACGATGATGTTTGACCTGGTTCCTAGTTACTCCCACATATTATAGAGCAGAGAAAGACTTCCGCTGCTTCTGCGTTGCCTAATATGAAGACGAACTGTGTTTAAACTCGGCATTATGAAATGACTCAAGCAGAAGAACTGTAATTGTGGGGGTCAATCTTAAGGTCCCAGGAAAAAGATATAAATTACTCCAAATCTTGGTGGCGACATTCCATTGCAATAAACAGGGCCACAAAAAAGAATACACTACCAGTGACATCATTTGTGAACGATTTGATTAGCAGTCAGTGTCATGAAGATCCACACCAGTCACCTGGAATTTTCTATTACTTTGATAAATCAATGGTACCACTAATGAGGTCATCACCAACCTACATATTGAATGCTTTTGGTTCCTCCTTGTAGACTGCACCACAAACTACATCAATTCTATTGCATTTCCCTGGGACCTTTAAGAGATGTGAAAGTCCTCATGTACCATCCAAAGTGGTGCTGACGTTTCTAATGAACGCATTTACTTTGCACTTGAAGAAATTGGACCAAGTGCCGATGGGCAGATCGCACTTGGTATCCGGAAAGATGTCCTAGAAAGGTGGCATGC
>JAMKCH010029540.1:0-17828 GCA_023653785.1 Ophioderma brevispina
ATCAGCCTGGCACCTGCATGAATTCCCCACCAAGTATAGGAAACAAACTTGTGGTTTGGTGGTAAAAGCGATAATGCATATCGCAATATCCTATTCATTACTGTGCCAATATTGATGGTTAATGGCAATTTTGTTTCTTACTTTGGGGAAATAAATGGATTTGAAGGCCAGAATTTCAGGACAATGAGAAAAATACGGCCTTTCATCTTATATCAAAATTGATACACTGTAGGGAACAAAGAGATATGGGAGCAGTCATTATTTATGTCAGGGGAACGGAGGAACTCAATTTCTGTTGTTAAAAAAATTCATGTTTTTCCCTTTTGTTTTCTGTTAAAAAAATTTACATTACCCCAGATTTTATGAAATTTCTCCATGTAAAAGTAAATGTTCCCCCCTCTCTCGATGAAAATTGTTATATCCCCCTCTTGCTTACAGAATGTTTTTGCATAACCCCAAATCCTCCATTCCCCCAACATAAAATGACCCCTCCCCAATCTTTCAAAGGGGAATTTCATGATCCATAGCCTTGTCACTATGACTTACCTAAAGGGTTGAGATTTTTATATCATCTGGTGTTAGACATGCATATTGAATCGCCTATATAAGAAATTTGCAATTTTGTATTTTCTGCCAGTACACGGACAGAAATTTCAGCAGAGTTGCTTATGGGACACTGTAATACAAGCATTTGCTGATAACAGCAAAACGCAAGATTGGAATCAACTGAAATTTTGGGAATAAGCTTTTTTCACATGTCACTATGAGTTACAATATGCCCATCCACCAAGGACACAGTTCAGTGGGTAGTACTTGTACATACATTGAAATGAACTGACCTTGTGTGTTCTGGGTATCATTCCCAAAAACCAGGGAGTGTATTTTCTAAATACACTGGTGAATGGAAGATACTGAACTGTGCCAGGGGAATTGAGATTTTACTAGCTCATAGTGTGTGGTCCAGTGGAAAAGCAAAGTACTCATGATCATTAGACCATTAAAATTGTGAGTGCGAGCCCCACCGTGGTTAACATGTCTTGTGTCCTTGGGCAAGATACTTAATCTCAATTGCCTTGTTGACCCAAGTGAAATCTGGGGAGCTGTTATGGTGAATATTACAATCTAAGTGCTGATAGGCTTGTGCGCTTCTTTGAGCAGCCACCTAGATGAAGCGAAATGATTTTGATGATTTCCTTAAGGTGGCATAATAATAATAATTGCAGCAGCGCTTTGAGACTGTTTACGGTAAAAGTGCTATATAAAAATTGTTATTTGTTAAACTGGCTTTCAAGGATATCTAATAAATCATAAATAAAACATAAGGTGCTAGAAATATTAAATGCCCCTTTAAAACAAGCATTATGGGTCACTTTTTCAGAAGTAACCCACTTCCAATTCCCTTGCTTACTAGCTTTTTAATTAGAATATAAAACCAAAATGAGAGATCACTAATGAAAATTACAGCTATTTAAGAGCAAATTTGATCATAAACCCTTCAAAGTGCAAAAGGTTTGATGTGATTTATAGATCGAGCAATCTCATCAAGAAATCCAACACCTGTAACAATAGCCGCAAGTACATGTTAACTTTTTAAACTTTCTCTTTTATTTAGAGAATTATTTTTTCTGATGCTTTGTACAAATAATTACCTTAACAAACTGCATATTTTAAGTACAAATTGAGTGTGTTATTTATTAATATTTTATATTCATTTTACTTGTGTTATATCTTTCATAAATGTAACAAAACATTTTTAGAAAATTTCCATGATTTTTGTGTTGCCTGCACTACTGCAGGGAGGTACATACTAATCCAAATTCTGTATTATATGTCCATCTGTGTGTGTGTGTGTGTTAACATTTTTTTGAGTTTTGGTTAACCTTTTCAAATTGCTCGTGCATGGACACCTTAACTCTAATTACCACCAACGTCAGGTCATAGGTAGGGGTAAGGTTACATACCAAGGTCAAAGGTCATCAAGGTTTACTTGTGCAGAGTGAAGGAAAGGTGGATCACGGAAGCAAGCAACACTATCGGTTCAAGAACCACCTTGTTTAATTTTCTGCTTTAAAGCAATATTAGCACATTTTTTTGAAGAGCGCCCTCAATTTTTCAAAAATTTTGAGATTTTTACACGGTTGCATTGGTAACTGGCTAGTAAACTATATCTGTGAATGGTTGAGCTCGAAAATGTCTGTGTCACAAACGAAGGAATTTTGTAATTAGAATAATTATTATCAGGATCCCCGATAATAATTCAACGGCTGCTTGAAACGGCCTTCCAATGTGAAATACCCGGGAAATAGCGCCATGTACGTGTCTACGCTCATCCATTAGTTGTTTAATTGGTTCAGGCAAATCAAGTTAGAGGTTATTTTCTCCAGGTGGCACTATTTCATCATGGACGGATGCATAGACGTAGCATTTCCAGCTCTGCCGTTAAGTCCAATCTGGGATCCAAATTCTAATTACAAAATCATTTATTTTATGATAAATACGCATTTTTTAGCATTCTCGATCGCAGGTATAGTTTCCTAGACAATAACCAACATAACAGTGCAAAAATATCAAATTTTGAAAATTGGGGGCACTCTTCAAAAATGTGCCAATATTGCTTTAATGGTAGTATACATGTGTTATGGGCTTGAGGTATGGGTGGAGGAGGGGTACATAGATTTGGAGTTATCATTGGGGACAAGTGAGTGGAGATAAAGGTGGGCAGGTATGTATGGGGAATTTGGGGATGGATAGGTAGATTTATTGTGGAAAAGTTGGGGTGGGGTTGGAATGTTGTGAGGTGCAATTCGGGATATGATGGGATTTGTGGTTGGGGATGTGAGGTTGGCGTAGGGGTGTTGAGGTTTGGAGGGTGGAGTTGTGGTAGGGTGGGTGAGTTGGGATAGAGAGGAGGAGGAGTTGAGTGGAGGAGTTGTAGGGTTGAGAGAAGATGCAGTAGCCTAGGCGTAATTTGGCAGTGATACTAAATGAACTGACAACTCCCTAGATACACACAAAAAGCCGATACCATGCTAATATAGTGAATAAACTATGATGATTATGCAAACAAATTGTGAGCAATAATTATTCATTTGTCACAATTATTACAGGAGTGGGTGGAGCAACTGGGGTAGGTTAGGAGTTGGGTAGGGTTAGGTGGGGAGTTGGAGGTTGTTAAGTTGGTAAGGGTTAGGGAGTTGGTAAGGGTGGAGGAGTTAGGATAGGCTGGAGGAGTTGGGTTGGGGTTTGAGGAATGGAGGATTTGGGGTGGGGTTTGGGGTTTGAGTTGGAGTTGCGCCGGTAAAGGGGGAGTTGGGTTATATGAGGAATTCATGGATAAGAGGTCAACATTGAACTAGAGTCAATTCAGGTCAGTCTGATTTTTATTTTCATAGGGCATTTTCAAAAATGTCAAGGTCTCTAAGTCACTTGAAGTGATTGATGAAAATTGTTTCTAAATGCTGTTTTCTTATATGAATGAATGGCTATTTAACGGCAATTGCCCAGAATAACCTTTAGGAGTAAGTAATGTGGGGTGTCCTAAATTGAGGTCAAAGTCAGTTAGAAATTTTTCCTAAATGCCTTTTAAATGCACCATTTAAAAAAAATGTTCTGCTTTTATATACAAAATGCAATGGGTATTTAATGAGGTTTTGGTATCAACTTCTCTATTTGTAATGACAAAGTTCTTTCAGAGGTCAAAGATCATTGAGGTCAAGTTGTCACAATTATTCAATCTTGCCAGATAGTGGTAGCCAGTGATGCTCTTGTTTTTTTAAATCCATACTCACCCCTTTGCATGCACCTCATTTTTTAACCTATTGCACTTTCACTTTGCAAGCTGCTGGCATGCTACTGGTTTGAATGGGGTGAGGGCTTTTCTGCACTGAAGCGATACACCTTATCGTATGCAGTAAGTTTTTTGACCACCACCGCATGCTCCAGGCGCAGGGTCTCCCTCACCAACCTTAAGGGCAGCTATTATTTTCTTATCTTTTTTGGACTTAGGTGTTTTCCCTCTAACCTGAAAAAATTTTATATTTAAAATTAGTAGCGAGATTCGAACCCAAGACCACTGTATCATGAGGTTGGCTACCTACCACAAACCAGCGAGGATTGGTGTGCCAGTTTTGCAATTCTAATCTTGATAACCTTACAGAATAAATCGCGAACTGCTATTGTGGCGCAATCAATATATGATAGCTCTGCTATGGAACGGTTCCCACACAACCCATGCTCCAGAGCATGAAGTTGTGGTCAAATCCTCACACGGGCCACCTTATCCTCGCAGACACTTTCCATTCCATATATTGTATTGTATTTATTGTTACTGTATTTATTTCTTCTTTCCTGCAGGAATTTGACAATTCATTGGTGATGAAACATTTATTACAACATCAAGAACCCAACCACTGCCAACCAAAAATCGCCATAGGAATGGATTTTCATAGGAGATTGATCAAAATATAATTTGGGATCCCACTGGGTAAATCTTGATATGTGGAAAAAGTAAATAATCAATTACACGTCATGCATTGTGACTAGTTTTACACTCTGTTGACTGCCATCACCTTGTGTTTAGGCTATCGTTGAATTCATTGATTTGCCTATTTGGTTTTGAACAAACTATAATTGTGTAAGTAGCCAGAATGTGTGATTCTTATTCATGCGTGGTTTTATCATGTTAACAAGAAATTTAAGCTCTTAATACTGGTAATGGGTATAGATTGATAATGCGTGCGACAATTGCGCAGAGTATAGTCAAATATTTGGCAGTCATAAAATGCACCTTTATCTGCCATCAGTGCAATTTACGCAGTTACACGATAACCGTGTTTTAACTTTGGCTCCTTGATGAAGCATTTGTTTTCAAGAAGGTGCAATTAGTATTTGAATAAAAAAAATATGAGTAACAATATTTTTGACAATTGTGGCTGATAACAACAAAAATTGCATATTTCTAAGTAGTAAGAATGAGGAAAAAGATGAGATTTTGTGTGGGCTGTCCAGCTATAGCTGGAGGACAACAGATTGCTAAGTGGTCCTCCAGCTATAGCTGGAGGACCACTTATCAATCTGTTGTGCGTGTGGCTGTTTGATGTGTATGTGTGTGTGTCACTAAAATGTTACACTAAAAGGTGTTTTTTTTTTTTTAAATTGACCTCAATTGAAAAGTTGAATGATCAATTGGAACCAGAACTTGTGCATAGATTCACCACCGGCTCCGTCAATATGTTTAGGAGGTCAAAGGTCTGTGCCAAGGTCAAGTCATGTGAGGTCAACTGAAAATAGGACTAAACTGTATGTGTGTGTGTCACTAAAATGTTAACACTAAAATGTTATTTTTTTTTTTTAAATTGACCTCAATTGAAAAGTTGTAGTTCATTGGACCCAAACTTGTGTCATAGATGCACCACGGTGATCCCTCCATATGTTGATGAGGTCAAAGGTCATGGTTCCAAGGTGTCAAGGTCTGTGAGATCACCTTTGAAAAATAGCTAAAATGTAAAATTGGCCTCAATTGAAAAGTTTGAAGTCAATTGGAACAAACTTGTGTCATAGGATCCCACGGTCAAGGCATGTTCCCCAGTGGATATGGCAGTGCCAATATTTACATGGCGCCCCACTCAAAATATTCGATGCCCATCCATAATGACACCATGATGGTCCCAAGCAAAAATACTCATCTTTTATTCTCGAAGTGAGATAATTTCACAATGCATAATCGGTCCAGAAGAAAACTTACAATTACGTATACGTACGTATAATACATCCTATTTTCCCACAATGCAATGCAACATTCTAAAGAAATACATTAGGTTTTAACATTTCATCCCGGGACAGTTTATTTTTAAAGTTCTGAAGCTGCAATCTTCACTATAGTTTTAAGGCTTACGAAGAAAATGTATGCGTGGATTTTTGATATCTTTTTGAAATAAAAGATATTAATTAATTAAGAAAATAGAATATGGCGTCATCAGTGACATTATTTTCAATAATTAAATTCCGACACATGAAATCAAAATGTTGACACATAGAATTTGTTTATAATGTTGTTTGGCATTAGTCCTGAAATTTGTATCATTTCTTGTCTCAAAACTGAGAATCACAAGATGATTTTGTAAAATTCTTTTGTATTTCTTTATAATTTGGTGATGTATGTCCGGGGGGGGGGGGGGAAGAAAAAAAAAAAAAAAAAAAAGGTTAAGGATTTCAAATGGAATAGCCCATTGGGTCACAACATTTAAAATGCACATCTTCTCTGTCAAAGGCTTTATTTAAGTCTTTCTTGGGGAGTGTAGATTTTATTGCTCTACCCTTAACTTTGACTACATAATCAGACAACCTATTTGGGATCACTGTCCCAATTTTTTTATATCTTGGTCCCTTACATGGAGTAAGGATATAATATGCAAAATATTGAAAACATGTAATTGTTTAGTACGATTTTATATGTAGTATAACCCATTTTGATATAAGCTAGAAAGTGTCTTTTCTATTATATCTTCTTTTATCATGTGACATGTAAGGTAAGTTTTATCATGTGACAGTCATTTTCATCTAATAACAATTTACATAGTGATTGCTTTGGTAGTGTGTGTCTGTGTGTGTCTGATGTCTGTCAATGGTTAGCATGTTAATTCTAAACAGAGTTGCCCATTGTTTCCACACATGTGTGCACATTTTCATGGCACTTGGATGTAATGGTCCTTGAGTAGTGCCCTACAAGTTACCTCTTTCAAGTGTGGGGTCAAAGGTCATCTAGAGGTTATGGCCCCAAAATGGTCACAATTATGAAATTGCTTGGTGTATCCACATATGTTGATCAATTTTCATGACACTTGGGTACAGTGGTCCTTGGGTAGTGTCCCACATGTTGGTGACCTCATGTGACCCTTGTCCCCATTAGCAAACTGCAATGGCAGATGACACATGCATTCAATGAAAGCTGTATTTTTAGCATGTGACGGTGATTGATATCGTGTGATATGGTCATTAGTATTATATGACTCTAATTTTAATCATGTGACAGCCATTTTAATCATGTGACAGCCATTTTAATCATGTGACGGTCATTTTTATTGTGTGAATATAAAAGGAACACAGACTGCGGCAGATGCTTGAGCAGGCCTGTTTGCAGGAGAGGCAGAAATATTTTACTCATAAGGTAGCAAAGGCTACTAGAAAAAAGCTATATTCTTATATGTTACTATCAAATACACACACTGGCCAAAAGTATTGCAACATGCAGAAAACAAAATTCATAATTACATATTGATTTAAAATTATACCATGGATTCTTGATCACACACAACGTATAAAGCACCAAGTTGTATTTTTCATACAGATGTTATTTTGCAGAATCCTAGAGGGTGAAAAACGTTTGACTTGATTGTCACGTTCCCAAAATATGGCGGATTAAAGAAACTGCGAACGATAACTTGACCAATTGCACTCCAGAAGGAATACATACACAGAAATAAAAGAAACGGCTTCAAAATTGCCGCTTAATGAATTGAACAGGTTCGATAGGGTTTACTTAATTTTTTTTTACAGGAAAAAAATGGACTGGTTGTGTGGACCGGAAATGAGATAATGTCAATGGAAGACAGTGGTGTTATAAAAATCCTGGAAATTTGGAGACATCAGAAATGCAATTTGAATGATAAATCACATGGTTTACTTAAATCATGTCTAATTACGCATTCACATTGCATGACAAAACAGCACAATGTCAGTGGTGCGATTAAAAAGGTATTTTCATGTTATCACATGACCTCCTTCTTGTCATGAAATTTCCTGGGTCCAACGGTGATGGACGTGGTCCCATCTTCTATTGATGTTATCTCATTTCTGGTCCATACAACCACTCCGATTTTCACCCTAAACATTTAGAGTAAACCCTGACAAACCCGTAAAATTCATTTAGCGAGCGTTTTGCAGCCATTTGGACTTTGCTGTGCCTGCATTCCTTCTGGATTGCAATCGGCAAGTTATCATTAGCGAGATCTTTTAGTCCAAACCGATATTTAGGGAACATGAAAACCAAATCAAAGTTGTCCACACTATGTGTTCGGTCAAATGGCTATGTTTGAAAAACATAAACTTTGGCAAGAATTACAGTGGCGGATCTAGGATATGAAAAAAGTCAAATTTACCGGGGGGCTGAAAGGTTGAAACTGGTCCAAAGCTTCCAAAATGGTGCTGATTTTGCAAGATTTGCAGAATTACCGGGGGGCGGCCGCCCCCCTCCGCCCCCTCCCTGATCCGCGCCCCTGGAATTATGTAATATGAAGTAGAGAACTGATGGTTCACAATTTAAAATCAATTTTGAAATAAAGTGTTTTTCGGCTGTTGCAATACTTTTGGCCAGTTTGTGTGTTAGGTGTGCCTTGTTTTTAGTTCCTTATTGTGGGGCTAAATCAGGATATGTGAGAGAAGAGACACAATGTGTTGTTTGACTAAGCTTAAAATCAATTATGCTTTTCATTCCCACAAAGATGCCAAACAAAATAAAGTATTACCTCATTGTTCGAACAATCATTGTAAGAGGAAAACCATGTTTTTGTTACCAGATACTATTATAAACTCATTGCTTGGTTAGAGCATTGATAACTATTAAGATGGGGTGTGGCCATTTTAATAATGAACATTGGTCACTGGTGACCCTGATGAATTCAGCAGTCTTTATGGAATAAAGTGCAGATGGACATGCACTTTATTCTGTAAAGACTTCTGAATTCATCAGGGTCACTAAACAGCCACACCCATTATGATGGGGTGGGGGGGTTTCACTCAACTTGTTTTCAGGTAGGGATGTGTGACCCGAACTTGGGGGCTTGAGAATTGATTCTTTCTCAAAGTAGGGCTTTAGGAACTGAAATTTAGAGAAATTTGCAGGCTTTGGAACTGAAATTTGGCTAAAATATACCTTCTGAGGCAAAAATTTCCCAAAAGTGACCCATAAAGGTGCAATGAGAGATTTTGAGGCATCCATATTTTCTGCCGTATGTATTGGTTTCATATAGATAACACACAAAATAGATCTCTTACATTTTATTTGACTACAAAAATGCCTTAAAATTAAAACAAAAGGTGATTTTTATATGCTTACATTTCAATATAAAACATAGGCTGAATTTTGTATTTGCTCCTATATTAAATTAAAAATTAAACAATTTTTGTATGAAAGAAATCATTCTCAGCTTAATCTTTTCAAATGGGGATATATGTGCATGTAAATATAGACACTGATGGATTGTCATTCAGGTCAGGTTGAGTCCAGATATCTGAAATTTAATTATATATGTGCAATTTGGTGTGTCAAATATCAAAAAACATGTGAAATCACTGGTTCATCTTTGTAAATAGCTAAATGTATAATAAAAATTGTGTTAATAATGATTTTGCTTAATTATGGTATGAATTTTTACAAGATCTTAAATTTTATACTAAAAATAACTATAGTTAGAATAGAAGTTACACAATCAAAATGAACCAGATGAATTGGAAATTGTTCCACATGTATTTAAAGTTGGTCCATTGGCATAACAACTTGGCAGGGGGAGAAGAAATGTTGTAAAATGTGCATAGAATGTGGGAGAATAACTGAACCAAATCTGTTGTCAAAACTGTATTGCTTATGTTTTTTGTGTTAATCTGGTTTTCTCATAATAGAGCAGGATATCATAGGGTCATTATTTAAGGAGTTCGTTCATGCCCGCCTACATCTAAGGTTTGCCATCTTTGGTAGTTAGTATGGACCCTGTATATCAATGCAAGGTAGTTAGTGATCTCAAATTGTGGTGTCACTTTTTCAATAGGGGCCAATTTAAGGTTACACAAGGGTCAAACTTTTTCCATTATTGTCCGTCTAGTCATAAGGATTCCAAAAATGTATAGTTTGTACCACTTACGACTATTGGTTTTGGAGTTAAGGGTAAAATGACTAAAATGGTAAAAGTCAATCTCAATTTGTACAGGGGTCAACATTGAAAGTTACTCTGATTATATTTTAAATACTTGCAAATTATTGCATGTGAAAAGAGGACTCCCAAAAAGTATAGTTTTGGTTATGTTAAATGTTTACTTACCGAGATAAAGGTCAAAGAAGGTCAATTTTAATTGGATTTTGTTGCCCTATGACCTATTTTACCACATAACATGATAACTATGCATTGCAGATGCTACAAACTATTGCTTATTTTGTCACATTAAGCTAGATGAACAATTTGTTTAATTTTTACCAAAAATTGGAGCAACATCTGGTTTTGACCCCTGTACAAATGGAAATTAACCCTTTTTACAATTTTAGCCATTTTTACTCAATAACTCTAAAACCAATGGTCATAAATGGTCATAAACTATACATTTTTGGAATCCTTATAACTAGACGGACAATATGACAAATATTTCAACATGATTGAAGTAGTTTAAAAGTTTGCCCCCTGTGTAAACTTAAATTGGCTCTATTGAATAAGTGACACCACAATTTGAGACCACTAACTACCTTGCATTGATATAGAGGGTCCATACTAACTACCAAAGGTGTCAAAGCTTTGATGAAGTGGGACATGAACGATGATGTTTGACCCAGGTCCATGTTCCCGCTCTATAATAAATGAGACTTTCAAAAAGCTGTGCCTGGTTCAAAATATCTGATCAGGACTGATTGATTAAAATAATAAATTGACATTTTTAACATGAAGCGTGTAGAGCATAATATATTGCACAATTTCGTTGGTGTCTTGTCTGTTTTTATGGCGTCTGATATTTTATGAGTAGCACACGATGATGTCTGTATGGTTAAATTACTTATATGGTATATGTTTACATTTGTGTGTGTATGTGTGTGTGTTTATGTTTCTTATGCCACATTTATAAGTTCGAGAAAATCGCCATTGAAATTCTACCTAGAGATTTCATGTTTGCACTATGAAATTAAACATTACAATTTACTTTTTAATTTTGCATTATGAAGAAACATTCTGACGTTTAAGTTTTAACCTTGATGAGTTTTGAAAGTGCAATTGTATTCCTAATATAAAGCTGCAAAGTCATAAGTCTGTATGTGAAACGCAAAAAAGTCTTATTTTCACATACGACGCTAATTTCACCGTTATATTTCAATGCGTTCAGATAGATCTCTATGTGAAAAACGTCATGTTCACGCACGAGGCAGATACAACGCACATAGATCTATATGTGAAAAGCGTAAACAGCTTGTTTTACGAACAACATTAATTATACGCCTATTGAAATTACATGTAAATGAAACATACGACAGTATGTGAAATTGCAATATGTAGTTTTGAGCTTATTGATCAAAATTTTTTAATTAATATCTCACTAATTAGGTCACTTTCAAGATTGTAACTTTGTGCATATGTAGACCATAACATTATAAGTACATATGCAAAATATCTCAAAAAAGTAAAAAAATGTCAGATAAGACAGTATGTGATGTGGGCGACGAATAAAGGGTGTTAGAACAGGCCTACGATTTTTGGTTTACCTTTTTTGATGTAGTATATTTTAGTCCACAGTGAGTGTTCATTTTTTTACCCCAATCCATGCTTCAGTAGTACCAAACCACACCCAAGTCAGTTTCAGTTTCATTGTTCGCTCCTTTGGAGCCGGGTCCTGCAAACTATTTTCTTTACCCCTGGTTTGTCAACATCTGTTCACGAGATCAGGAACTGTGTTTAGACACAAACTGGGGTAAAACTCTGTTCACGAGAACATGCTGGGTAACAAACCGTGTGTGTTGTTTGTGTGAGGTTACTGATTACTTGCCACACCGCTGCCACCACGCGCATCGTATCTTCTTGGTGGCTATGCATTAGATATATGGGAAAAATCGGGCGTCGGACAGGTTAGACCCCGAGCACAGTGGGGCCCTCTTTCATGCACCCTTTTGTCTGACACTCGGAATCGTCACGCGTCACGGCACTCCTCATTCTCCCATACATTCGATGCCTAAACCGGTGTGTGTGTGGTTTGTTATGATGCTGCCACACGCGCTGCCACCGCGCATCAGTATCTTCTGGTGCTTATGCATTAGTATATATGGGAAAACTCGGCGTCGGACAGGTTAGACCCGGATGCAGTGAGGGGCCCTCTTTCATGCTCCCTTTCGGTCTGAACACTCGATCGTCCCAGCTTTTCACTGCCGCTCCTCATTCTCCCATCCACTCAATGCATAAACCAGTGTGTGTGTGTGTATACTCAGTCCCGACGTTAAGTCCTCAACCCCAAATCCGCACTATACGTTTATACGGCGCACAACAATGTTGTTCTGGTAAGTGTGTGCGAGTGTGATTGCCTGTGATTGTGTGTGTCACATTCGTGTCAAGGGATTTGCTTTGAATGCCGCAATTGCATATCTCCCTTGAATTTAAATGCCATATTTAAGGTCTTTTTTTATATTACAGCTTCCCATTAAGAGTATGTTTTGCTTAAGGTAACAGTCCCATAGAAGACTCCCCTGCCCACCCTCTTCCCATCTACATTAAGACACATTTCTTTCATAATCGGCTATAAACTTGTTCAACAAGATCTAGCATGTTAATCGGCGACCAACTTGTTCCGTCCGCGATCATCGCAGACCTTAACACGACTGCAAAAGTTTGACATGTTGCTGTCAAGAGTGGAAGTCGCGACTTTTTTTCTGCGGTCGTCCAGTCGATAGTAGATTCAACCCATCGTGTCCAGAGGAACAGTTTTTGGACACCGTCGATTAGTTGGGAGAGGAGTTAGAATATGTGGCCCGATTCACCTGTTCATGAAACGCACAAAGATAATCTTGCCTTTTTATGTTACCATCATCTTTACAAAGAGACAAGACTTTGTTCCTCGTAATCCACACTACGAACTCTCTAACATATCACTGACCTTATACTTGAATACCGTTGAGGCAAATGCGATTAGTCAGAATGAGAGTTAATAAGACTTGAATGGTTTCATTAATTGAGCATAGAATTGATTTGTCTCTGTTATCGGACTGAATGTCTCAATAGTATAGTATAGCATGGATATTTAATTTCCACACACTGCACATCCCCTCATTTCAATTCTCATACCTTCGAAAAATACTAGAGGTGACAACTATGGGTTGAATCTACTATAGTTGTCTCGCATCTTCTCTCCCTCTTGGAGCAGAGTCATTGCCGACAACTTTCCACTGCACACAGCACTCATGACCGCTTCCAACCGCTCATGTTTCATGCCGACCTTCCCGATTCAAAACCCGCGATTTTTTTTAGTCTGCGAGAAATAATGTGGCCGGTTTTCCATTTGCCACGTGCGCCTGACCACGCAAGACTGGCAGACGACTGTACAGTACAGGCCCAGACCTTACCAAAACAAACAGAAAAAGAAAAACTGCTCACGATTTCAGAAGAAATGCCCACTCGGCACGAGTCTTGAACAGTCTGGAAGTGGTTTTGTAGCAAATAATCGGTAGATTGCAGAAGACTGCCAGGACAGTCCAGACCATGTCCAAACTAGACATGAAAAAGAAAAACCGCTCACGATTTTTGAAAAACGGCCAATCGGCACCAGTCCAGCCTTTATAGGAAACACTGCAGGTACCCAAATGAATGCCAATCTCTTTCACATGCTCAGCCACAATAGTGTGAATGTAACATTCAAGTTTTTTAGTAATATCTAACTTGAGTGGGATAGGATGAAACATTATGTCAGTCGGCCAGCCGCCATATTTGTTTGTTTGTTTGATGCTCCTGTTAAGTGAACATGGAAAGCGGCACTGGCACATTTTCACAAAATATGAATTTCTCAATTTGCTCTCAAATGATATCTAGGCCATGGGAAGAACAGAGAATATACTTTACACATAAAATAACATACCCACAAAACAGATAGGGACATTGATATGAGGAAAATGACATTCGGTCTTGTAGGCCAACTTTTGAAGTTTTCTATACCTTAAATCAACAATGTGTATATTACATGAATATTTTTGACTCGTACTTCCTGATATAAACCACAAAGGTTATAGACCATCAAACAGTGTGCATAGCGTGGGAAACAGCATACGGCGTTGTGTTCTTGTGTTAAACGCCATTTCCGTCGTCCTGCTGAATTAATGTCGCCGTCGACGCTTAATTACTAAAATCGTTCTGTTTACGCATAATGAAGCTGATTTGGTCTTAATCATTTCGGGTGAGGGCCTTTGGTATAAGAAAAGCCTTACACCATGCAAAAATATCGATTTTGAAAAATCTTGAGGGGCGCACTATTTTTTCACATGTGCCAGTGTCCTCTTTTAAGCTTTTAAAAAATTTGCTATGTTATGTTCCAGTTTGTTAATAGCTGTAATATGATTTTGTATGCAGTGTTAATTTATCTTAAGTCTAATGATTTGATTGTTAATATTATAACTGTAATTTTAAATGTTGTTTTACTTAAATTAGTGTATAGATTTTTGGTACTTGGTGACTGGGCCATATGGAAGAACAGTAGGGATACTTAAATTTCACTCTGATATGGAACCCAGTATAAAGAAGACATAAACAAACAAACGAAAAGCGTAAACATTTGCAGTCGGCCCAGCGCCATAATTGTGAATTTTCCGTGTCAGTAAAGAACATAAATTTAATGAAGTGTTTTTTTATATTTTTTGTGTCACTTCATTACCGTTTTCGACGAGTCTATTAATGCTGAATAGGTTGTATTCGGTTAGTTGAAAATTATGTAGCACGTTCATTATTACTGAATCCCATGTCACATTGATTTGTGACGTTTTCAGGAACGACTGTTCCTTTCTTCAGCACTGAGATGAGACTGGTGACGGCCAAGTTTGGTTGGTGGAGTTGCGAATCTATAGGCACATATATAATTAAATTCCCTAAATAAAACGTACCAGATGTTTTTTCATGGCTTTGAGTATTCCTTGCGAAAAATCCGAAAATTTATTCTCTACAAAGTAACACAACTGTACAGCAATCATGAACTACCATGTTTATTCCCTGTGGTATATTTACAACGCCCATGCAACACCGAAACAGAAGTCAGCGGAAATATAACACTTGACTTTAGCAAGTTTGCCACAAGCCTCATGCTTGTGGAACTTCGTGAGCACACAAAGGATCGGCGCGAAGTGCGTTTAGAAATTTTTATTGGCAAAAAAAAAAAACTAACACTTTTTAAAAAGCTTCAGGGATTTGAAAATGTAAAGAGGGGTGTTTTAGAGCATGCCATCCCCTACGCGTCCAATAGATGAGCTCATGAATTGGCGTGATTCTGTTTCTGTTAATGTCGCTTATCCCTTTCAATGAAACAAAGTTTTGTAATCATGACCGGCCTCTTAAAGCCGACTCAGAAGATTTCCCGATGAGGTGCACTCCAATTTTTCAAACAATGCGTGTTCTTTGCATATACATAGTGCTTTTCCATAACTAAATCACTGTGTGAAATAACTAAGCGCAAAAATCAAGTCCTTCATATAGAAAATCACAACTTTGTTATAAAATCCGGATCCAGAAATTTTGTTATTTACCCGGTATCCTATGGCACTGTTGAACTAGCTGTGCATAATTCACATCGTTAACGTGTCGTCCTGGCACAAAGCGCCGCCCATTGTTGAATCACGGTCAGAAAGTATTTTGAGCCACCGCGACTGGCAAATCTTCACTGCGCTAGGGTTAATCAAGCGGCTGAGCGTGGGAAACTCCACGTACAAACAGTTGCACAGCGAATTGGCTATGTACTGGCCACAAATATATATTTACGTATTTCCCAAAATTTAAAAAGAATTGTTGACCCAATTCGCTTTCAAATTTGGACCAATCTCGTATATATTATTCTTCTGTACCCTGAAGCGATTGGTCGCTTAGTGTGACCGTTAGGTCGTAAAGAGTTAAATTCCAAAAACAACGCTATCATTCTTATTTTCAACTGCATGCTTCCGATAGCTGTTGATTCGGATGTTTTGTACATTGTACACTGCAAATATACTTGGCTATCGTAACGATGTACGACACCAAAATATTCCTAAATAACTAACGAACCGACAATTTAGTGAGGAATATTATGACACCAAAATATTCCTAACTAATTGATATAAATTGTCAAGTTAGGTGACTAGTTGATAATATAGGGTTATTTTTGAAAAAAGACGAAAAAAACCGTTGAAAAATACGATCCATACAGCATTTTTCTACCTTATCAGCGGCTCAATTAGTGATTGCTGCTGGCAAGTTCGGACACCACTCAGGCACTCAAAAAAATAGTGAGGCTAAGGGGCGGGATTCTTTTTTGTGTGAGGAACCCGTTTCTAACACAGAGCGACCACCTGATTCGTCCCAATTTCGCGATATCCAGGGGGTACCGCGAAACTGTTTTTTTTTTCATTCTGTTCAAGCCTTTAAAGGAGAACCCGCTACAACGAATATATTATACAATACTCTGTAAAATACTTATTAGCATACTTACCATATCGGGTGTTTAACGAAGGACAGAATTATATGAACATAACAATGAATTAAACCATCTAGTCTGACATGTGCTATTTAAAATTCGCGCGATTGTATAACGGGTTATGCGAGTAGGTCGGCACGTTTGCGTCACACATGCCCGAGTACATACACATTATGAAAGCGTCACGGCGAAGGTGTATGACATTAAGTTGCCGTCGGTATAGCATAACACGATTACAGATTCCCATATAAACACTAGCGCGAAAATTTCAAATAGCGCATGGTCAGCCAAAATGTTTTTATTCATTTGTATGGTTAGTATAATGCCGTGTTCCCATGAAACCACCGCTATGTGTTCAATAAGTATTTTTTATTAGCGTTATTTGTGATAAAATCTATCTTAGTACGGTACTCTTTAAACAGCGATTGGCTGCTGGGGGAGTCCCATGACGCTAGCGCATTGTCTAAGAATAGCCGGCCAATTAGCAGAATTGCGGATACGGAATAGGTGGCGCTGTGTCCGAGCAGTTGACAAGAGCTATGGGAGCGTAAATGGTGTGAATTGCTTACTGCAGAAAACTAAAATCCGATTTCATCTCTAACTTTGGAATGAGCATTTAAGGGACTATCTTTAGTTATCGATGCAATATTTTAATATACACAAAAAAAGTATATTTCGAAATATCTGAGTCGCCTTTAACCACATGTTGGGCGGTCTTTTTGGATGACCAATATGGCCGTCAGCAATTACGAAGCCCAGGTTTCCAATCCATTGGATAGAGATTAGTGTTCGAAACCAACTAATGCGCGGTTCAGCAATCTACCTACTTTTCAATGTACCGAGTAGCGAGCGCTTCTTTGTATATGAAGAGTTTCTAAATTTTATTTTAAAACTATATTTCTCACGGAATCCAGGATCATGTTTATAAAAATTAGGCACAAATGTATGTTCATTTTTGATAAATTTAATATTCGTAAAGGAAAACGTTAAATTAAAAGCCGTGTTTTAATTCAATGTTAAAAGTAAACGCGATAGGTCTGCATACAGGCCAGAACTTGACTAACACCGATCATCTTCCACTCTGGGTGAACGACTAACATGGGCGGGTGGACAAAACGATAGCCGTAAATAATAAACAGGGCGGCTTCGTTAAATCGTATACTGCTTCGAAAGTTAAGGATGAAAATGGTTGTTTCTTCGACAAGGAATACTCCAATGACCATGAAAAACCATCTGGTACGTCAGATTTAGGGATATTTCATTATATATGTGCCGATAGATTCAATGACCAATAAATCCCTTTAAATTTCGGTGCGTACACATCCCCTCCAAATGAACCTATCCCCTTGATAAATGCATGAAAGTAACCACGAATGAAAAAAAGAGGCCCA
>JAMKCH010029541.1:0-17571 GCA_023653785.1 Ophioderma brevispina
TTTTGGTGGAACTCTATCCCATTATAATGCTACAAGAAATAATCATTGGCTCGGTCACGGGCTAAAATTATTTGTATATCCAGTAATCCGTATATATTCACAATTATACTGCTCGCGTTGTTAAAAGGGGTTATGTGTCGGATCAAATAAATTTTAGAATCAAGATATGTTGTTGATGGCTTTCCGTATGAAACCACAGAAAATTGTATGTTGTAATCGGGGTGGGGCACCTTAAAAACATGTCAAAATTGTAATTCTTGGAAAAAGTTAACGGCAAACACCAATTTCCTAAAATTAGTCTAATCTGGAAGTGTAGTAAATTTGAAAAAAATATTGGTTCTAGCTCTCATATCAAAACGGATCAAAGGATTGCCATGAATTTTTTTCAGATGGGGGGGATGGGGTAAGGGCATTCAATCAAAATAAAACACTTTCATATAACTAACGGGTCACCCCTTCAGGCAAAGTGGATTGATAAGGATTTGGAACCCGACGGTGATCAATACTCTCTTAAAAAATCAATGAGTGATCACTTTACGGCTCACTCCAAAAAGAGTTGAAAATTTCAAACACTTGAAGATTTTTGGGGTAAAAAATTTATCTTGACGTAATTTAAAAAAGATAAAATTTAATCTTTTGTAAATTCATGAGAAATTGGTATCCAAAATGTTCTTTGAAGAGTGGGAGGAAATTCAAAAGCGATCAAATTTTTGTCCCTTAAAGTCGACAATTTGGTAATCGGGCTCCACTTTCGCCGGTAATCAACCCCAGTGTTCTAAAAGGTCTCACCTTAAAAAATAAATCACTTTCAACAAACAGCCCCCCCCCAAAAAAGATCCTCGATACATACTGAGATTATACTACCTCCAAACCAATATGATCTAAGGTCGAGAAGAAAGCAAAGGTTCGTCTCAGTCCCGCTCGCATAGGCGTAAAAAACTCAACCTTTTTGGTGCATTTCTTTGTTTTAAGATTTTCAAAATATTTTAAACTATTTTTTTAAAAAATTCGTAAGATAGAAAAATGGCCACGAAGAGACGAAAAATAAAAAGTCGTCTAAAAAATGCAACAAATTAAAACAAGAAAAGTAAAAAATTAAAAAAAAAAAAAATGCATAGCGCTTATAGGACGAAAAAAAAAAGCATGTCTCGGCTTCATACAGGCCAAAAACCCTAAGCAATATGCGTTTTTGTAAGTCAGAAAAAATAACCGCCCCGCGGAAATTCCTTTTTTGATTGCATTTAGACCTCTATTTGCGGCCGATTTTTATCATGACCAAATTCTTTCCCCCCCCCAAAAAAAAAAGTTTAAGTTTCTAGAAAATATTAAAAAAAAGGAAAGAAACCGCGATAAGAAAAGAAGGAAACGCGATAAAATGTGATTTTGTACACCTGTTCACTCGGAAGCTTTGAGACAAAACATTTTTTTCGGCTTATAAGCTACAGGATGTTGAGACGAACTCTTCTTTTGTAGCTTTTTTTTGCCTTAGGTATCATTTAAAACGATATAAAATTGTTAGTAGGAGGCTTGTTCTGTGCCCAGGTATGCACTATATAGAGAAAAAACTTGTTTTTTCATTAACTAACCTCATTTTTTACCGATATAATAAACCATTTTTTTCGGCGAAAAAAATGTTCTCTTCTATTGTGTATATACGTTGCTATGTGCATAGCCAACCTCTACAAAAAGAAAATACTGTTCCTTTGCTAAGTTTTTTTAAACATTTCAAATCGATAAACTGTAGCTGCAGCTGTCTTTTTAAAAGTAAAGACAGTTAAACTAAATCTTCGTGGAGAAGAAAAGTTTATTCATCATATCCGTCAACCAACATACTAATTACACGTTGGTGTTGGTTTATTTGTGCAAAACCACAGCTAGTATTTCTTTTCGTTCTTTTCTTCTTATTCTTCATTGTTTTAATTGTAGAAAGGCGCGATCCGGTGTGGAAACAGATATAGTCCGGTTGGAGGCCAACGTCCGGGGCTCCATAGACGATAACGGAATAAAAGCGTGGAAATAATTGTTACGTGAAGAGTCAAACTGAATCGATTTGCCCTAATTGTTCACCATGGTTCCGGACTGTGATACGCCGGACAAAATTACTTCTACACAGGGTTTGCCTGCTTGTCTGGATCCGTACAAAATTAAGCAATCTCGATTGGTTTAACAACTACTCTTCGAAAAATCATAAACTCATAGAATTTAGTGCTATTTAGTCTATAAGAAAAACAAAGGAGGTATCAAAATAACGCGTATTCGTTATAATCTATAAATTTCTTAGATTAAAATGGAGGAAAAATCTGAATTAGATTTAAAAATGTTTAAATTTATAATTTAAAAAAAGAAGAGGTTTTAATAAATTATTTCAATTTGTTCTAAACGGATAGAATCCAATTAGAATAATGTTGATGTAAGAAATTGGAGATAGGCCTGGGTTTTTTAATGATTTGAACATTATTGAGAATTTTGTCCTACAGCAGTTTCAAATGTAAATTTTTTGCAATTCGGTGTCTCCTTTCTATTTTATAATGTCTTTTTATTATGTTTTAATTCAAGATTACGTGGAGGATGCAATTGATTTATTAAAAAATATTGAGAACGTTTCGCAAATTCAATTAACTTAATTACTAATTCATATTGACGTGTGGAAAATTTGGAAAGACATAATAGAAAATAGGAGGACTTAAAAGTTCTTAATCATTAGAAACATGCTTGCGACAATGAAGCCCATTTGTGGGTATTCTGATAAATGGCGTGAATTGTCCTGTTATGTAACAGAGCGTGACAGAATAATACGGTGTGTACTAGTTAGAACAGGCAGCAGCCTGGCTGGTATTTTACTACAACAAAAGAGAGAAACAAGGAACACGTAGAATTGTTGAATGACATGAAACCCGTGTGTTTCTGGTGCTCAATTTGCAGTGTAGGATGTTCATAAACGTGGGTTGTGTTTGAACTAAAAGAAAGGCAAAGGTTATTTATGGTAAGCAGAAAATTAACCGAAACTAAACGAAAACGCTCTAAAAAGCGTATTTTTAATGAAAAGTACAAATTAAAACTTAGTGACCTAAACTTGGAAAACTTCTACTTTATGTTGATAGAGAACACATTCCTAACTTATGCAAAAAACCGCATGTCCGTAGCTTTCCGCATTTACTGTAAACAGAAAAAAAAGTGCCCAACTACTCTGGAAAAACCAGTTTATGCAAAGTGCATGCAAAGTAGGTAAAAAAAGAATATTTCTACATATGCAAATTATTGCAGATTTTACAGATGTATGCGCTAGGATGTTGTTTATTAATTTCTTACAAAATTTTGATTTTGTGGGACCATTGCCGCTTTTGTGATTTTCAACCTCTCGTCCCGCTTGCCTAATTTAGACGATTTCTCAATGTCGGCATGGTATTTTTCCCACCGGAAATGATGACTGATCTGTTCACACCCTGTTTCTCAACATCACAAGAGTAAAATTGTGGAGAAAACGTGTCGCCCAGTGGATAATCCGGCGGGATCATGACCTAAAGGTTGTGGGTTCGAGTCTCGCGGCGGTCAACGTTTTATGCACTTGACTTGGCAAGATACTTTTCCTCATTTGCTAAGTGTAAAATGAAGAGGTGTTATGTAACATCTAAGTTTTGTGACAGCAAAATAAATAATATGAAACGCTTTGATCCAATGTTGGAAAGGCAAAGGCGTTATATACCAGAAGAGATGAGTATTAATGTATGTTAATTTATGCACATTTGTGTACGACGGGCTGTCTGTAACATGATTTTGCTATAGTCAGTCCGTTGTACAAGTCAAAGGCTCATGAATAATGCATTTCGGGCTTTTTGATTGTATATATATTCCCCATAGAAACCTTTCAAAACGTTAAACTGGTAGTTTCTGTGAAATAAGTACTTCTGGAAATAATTCATTATTAATACGGAAACGTGATATTAGGGGTCGTGTAATAATTTTCTTTCGATGAAATGAATATGAAGGGGCAAGCAATTTTTGTCATATCAAAGAGGATGCAAAGCTTTTTTCACATATTTTGAAATGTGCAACTTCCATTTTAACATCTGTAAACATAACCTTCCTGGCAGATAATTATCGCTCAGTCCCTTCCAAAACACATCTTACCTGTTTTTATGACATCACTATTATTTTCAACCCAGTATGGGATCACCATACCCATAAACAGTGCAAAACCGATGATCGTCAGATTACGTGATGAATTTAAGTCAACGTACTGTAGACTTGAAAGCCCTACGGCCAACACCATTCCTGCAGTAGGATTTAAAAAAAATACGTTGTTTCAGATTAAAATCAAACTACGGTTATTGCAGACCAGGTACTAATTAAAGCCACTATCAGCGATTTATTCAAATTGTAACCAAATCGCGCCCCTAACTTTTCATCAATTATCATTTTTTCCACAGTTGTATTGGAAATTGTTGTAGTAAAGACCCCTGCCCTGTAAATGGCTTAGCGCAACAGACGTCGTATTTGTCAAGAAATGGTGATTTTCATGATTTGTTTACTAATAAAAGTCGGGATCCGAGAAACTAGAAACAGGATCTAGAAACAGTCCTAAAATGGTATCGTGAAGACCGCTTTAAACAGTTGTAGTGGCTGCTTTTCACACACAAAAAAAAGCAAACAGTAATATAAGTTGTTGATATGACCTAACACGAGCAATTAGAGACAAAATTAATAAGCATTTTCAATTTGAAAAAATGACTGATTGTGGCTTTAATCTAAAACATCTGATTTAAATTTAAATTGAATTTTGAACTATTGTTTGGTTGACTTTTGTTGTTAAAATAAAATTCATAACGTTTATTATTAGACAGGGTATGATGGAACATTAACCATGCATTTATAAATGTCAATGGAAGGTGCGTATAATGAACGAACGCGGTGCGTGTAGAACAACCTAAGCATGGCTTTGGATGGATTCATTTAAAGGCGGGTGTGTATTATTTTCATAATAGATTGGTCCGGATTTCACAAACGATGATTGTTGTAAGCATTCCAAATTATGACCCATGTGTAAACCTTACCACTTGTGTTTTGTTAGACGTCATAATGGTGTGCGTGACAAAAAAAAAATGAATTAAGCACCATCAAGTTACGCTAAAACAACTTGTTTTCCAAATTTTAACATAAAAAGCTGAAGATGTATTTAAGCACCAATATTGGAATCAGATTTTTAACAGAAAATATCTGCTGTTATTACGTTTTGAATGAGGTAAATGCCCGTGTATTTTAAGCATCCCGTGCATTGGTTATAATCAAAGCACTTGGCGTTAGTTCGACAGTACTTATTATAGCACTCGTTCCTGTGGGGCTTGTGTCATTATTCGTTGCCAAACTGAGCGCGAGTGCATGGATTTTGCTAATGCACTAGTAGCTAAATATATGCGGGTGCCTTGTACGTAACTTACAGGGCACTTTGAAATTGACACTTAAGGATGCACCATTATACGGTTGGGGGGGGGGGGGGAGGGGGGGAGGGGGTAGGAGGCAGGGGAGCTAGGTTGGGTCTCTCTATTAGTTAGGTCATTTGCATATGCATAGGGGCCTGATTGTGAAGGATCACTTGGGAGAGCAGATCAATTGCATATGCATACGGGCCTGATTGTCAAGGATCACTTGGGAGAGCAGATAATTTGCACTACATAATTATCCTTAAACGAAAAGAGGAAAAACCAGTCTAAAAGAGTGAAATCTCACTCCAAAAAAGAGCAGCTGAGGGACGCATCTTTCAGAAGTGAATTGCCACTCAAAAAGTAAAGAGTGCACAAAATAACTCTAAGGAAGAGTTGAACTGATATTGTGAAAACTCCTTTTTAGAGTGAACTAGTCACTTTTAATAATTGTGAATCGTTCTTTAGAATTTTGTTTGTTTTGGTGAGTTATATTGTATGTTTAGGTCATAATTCATGCAATCGTGACATGAATGATATTGTGGCGCAGCATTGGCATGATCAGTGAGACATGCATGATTGTGACATCATGACGTGTATGATCACGGTTGGCAATGCCCGTGACATGGCATGATTACTTTCGTACACGTGTAAGCTAGCCTGGCCGGAAAGCCTTGCGCAGACTACCGTATGTACGAATGTACATACATAACATAACATTTAATGCTTCTCACACTTTGTCTGTAAATGCTAGGAACCTGTACCTACACATACAATTACTCACCCGTGAAGATATCTATGAGCTTCTTCACTAAGTCAACGTCGTTCACCGTTTGCTGACGGTCCTCCACTTACTCGTCCGCTCATTGTTCGAAAATATCACGCGATTTGCGGCGTTTTCGATTGGCCTATTGTTCACTCCGAAAAGAGTGAGCATTTCTCACTCTTTTAGAGCTAAAACCCGTCGAAAGAGTTCAGAGGTGGGGCTTCACTCCGAAGAAGATGGCGTTTTGACCACTCGCTAGAGATGATCTCTGTTAACCGCGAGTGAAGGTGTCGGATTGCATTTTTCTCGCTCTTTTAGATCTAAAAGCCACTCGATTAGAGGTAATTTAAAATAACTCGAAATCAGAGTGATTTTTAACTCTTTCATTTTACGAGAGTAGGGGCCCCTGATTGTGAAGGATCACTTGGAGAGCATATCTTTTGCATATTCCTTGGGGCCTGATTTTCAAGGATCACTTGGGAGAGCAGATGAGTTGCAATATGCATAAGGGCCTGATTTGGAATGATCACTGGGGAGAGCAGATCATTTTCATATGTCAGGCCTGATTGTGAAGGATCACTTAGGAGAGCAGATCATTTGCATATTCATAGGGCCTGATTGTGAAGGAATCACTTAGGAGAGCAGATCATTTGACATATGCATCGGGGCCTGATGTCAAGGATCACTGGGAAAGCAGAAAACTACTTTCTGGCGATGTGCGGCTAGTGCGGTGGAACAATTTGGATTTTTTGTGTGATTCCATCCTGTTTCGTTTATGTGATACGCGATATCAAAAGGTACCTTTTGTCGAATTCGCAACACCAGCTTTGAATCAGATTTTACAATATGCTGAAGATCATTATTAGTTTAGATTTTTGGTCTCATCATCGTTTATCTAATCAGGATAGAAGATGGCGGCGGCATCCATAATATGAGCGCCACCATTTTCCATCCTGATTAAAGCCAAATGGTAGGTTTAAATACCACTGCAAATATTTTGTTAGGACTACTGGAAGTGTTGGTTGTTTCCCGGAAGATTTGAAAATGATGCAGCAAGTTGTTATCAATTTATCTGGTGTGTGGCAGCTAGTATAGTGATAGAGCGTAGACTGATGCATTTCTACGTTGACAAAAAGTGCAGCATTAATGGCGAGTTCATTACGTGACGAATAGTCAAGTTTGAATTAGACCGGGCTAATTTAGCCAAAAGGATGGTGCAACTAACAAATTCTTACCAAATAAAATTAACAAAAAAAGCATCCCTCCGACGATAGGAATGGAATACTTGAGAAGAGTGCGGTCACTTTTCCCAACATTCCAATAACGCTCATGAAAAATTGGCAACAATTTGTAGGACGAAAACAATTACCAACCTGAAATATCAAAATAGTTGTTATACAAAAATGGCAACTTCTCCAGATAGTTCATTATAATCAAATGAAATATCATAGCACATGGAGGAGACACAATGATGGTGCTAATTTTACATTACACGTTCCAATGACAGGGAGCACCTTTCTCAGTCTATTCTCCATACTTCTTTGTCCGTCTTCCACCCCTCTTTATTTTTTTCCTACTTTTTCCATAACCCATCCTCCTCTACCCCTCCCTATCTCTCTAATCCTTTCTCTCTTACCTTTAACCCCTTCCCCTCTTTCATCTACCCTCTGACTGATCCCCCCTCCTTTCTTCTTTCCTTCTCGTTTTCTTTTTCCTTCCTAGCTACTGTTATGGTCTCATCCCATTGCCTTATCTCTCTTAGTTTTCATTTGTTCTCTGCGTCGCTAACTTTCGTCTACAGTGGGGCTGTTCCCTACGTCTTTCTGTCGGTTGTCTTCCCCCTTGATTTTTGATAACAGCTAAGAAATCAGGTTATTCCTTGTGTACTTTGCATAGAACAAGTCTGTGTCAATACTCAGTGAGGATATAGAGTCTTTATTACAGTTAGGCATATAATCTTCATGAGTCTATTCACTAGACTAGTGTCAAGTGCAATAATTATACCGAGGAATGATCCGAAATTCAACTTTGACGCCGCCATTAACCACGTAATCACGAATTCTTGACATAACTTTGTAATTGTATGTTATCAAGCAATACACTTCTACATTCTAAAAACACTTAAAGTGAGTTCAAATCACGTAAGAGTGTTTTTTTAGATTTTGTATGAATAATGGGAAAAATAACTCGAGGTTATGAACCCGTCCATCTTTAAAATCGCCCTGTGGTTTGCAGTTGGTATTAGACCTATTCCGAGCAGTTTGTGTTTTTGGACCAACATGGAATGGTGTCGTTGAGGCCATTTCTAATCGACGAAGCTATAGATAGGCATTGTCCATCACAGACGATGGCGGCCTAAACCTCGCTGTTAAGAACGCAACGTCCTCCAATGAATCAAAAAAATGATTATCATTACCGACTACAACTACAAACCTATTTGAGCGCTTTTATAACATATGGGCCGCTCATGGGTGTTATTCCGCGGGTCGTATTCATATTTAAAAAAAACATCTTAGAGTGGAGTTCTATCTCCAGCTGTGGCTTTATTTTGATTTGTCCTATAAACCCTCAAAGATTCGGTAAAATCACAATGAAATCAATATACAAGCAAATTTTAGCGGTCTATGAAGTCTAAACAAAAAAATATTATGTCGGATGGTACCAAGTTGGGACAGATCATGTCCCTTTTCTGTTTGTTTTTCTCCTGCATGGAAGCATATACCAAAATGACAAAAAAACATCCAAGCTACAAATTTTGAGTAAATGCGGTTCAACCGTTTGGAAATCGAAGAAAAAATGTGTAGGAAATGGAAAAAACATAATAGGACAGGTGTATCATTTAATTTGTTCGCTACAGCTTGGAGACCCATTATGTTCATAAACATTAATTGGAAACATTTCCGGGAAATTGAAATACAGTGCGGTAATGAGGTAAAAAGTATAACTTCGGTAACGAAAATCTAATTGGATGGAGTAAATGGGGGGCGCGGGGGGGGACTTAGCAGAACTAAGCTGCCGTTAGAGGTTCCTTATTTGGCGCCGGTTTTTGTTTCGATGTGACGGTAAACATAGTATCTTTAAATTCAGTAGAGAGTAATAACAGTAGTAAATTCAGTAGAATTATGCGTTGCCAATTCAAATTTCATCAATCCCAGCAGAAAACGGACATACAGCCACGTCAAATGAGTTATCCGGACAGAAAAGTGTATAGACTTTATACTTCCAAAAGAAGTCATTGGAGCTTACCAATTAAGGCAGTTTTATATTATACCTACAAACTATATACTGTTGGAATCACTGCCAACAAAATTGATGCAGTGGCACGTTTATTGGCCAAAATTATTAAAAATTGCCTTTGAATCCTCTCACGCTAAAAACTATCCCTTTATTTATTGTTCCTGCTTTATCAGCCTCGATTCAACCTTCAGTTGGTTACTATATGTCAAAGATGTTAACTTACTGATTAACGAGTTGCACGGACCAGTACCGATGCTGCTCAATTGGAAACAATCGGTTATAGTTCAAGTTTGGAATGTTTTCCATCATATTTTAAAATCATCAGAAACATCACGAGTTGACATAAAACAAAATAAGATAAACAAGGACAAAAACATACAAACAACAAAGTTTCAATAAGAAAAGTCCCATGTTATATGGCCCACGTGTTCCCGCCAAAATAAACGCAACGTTCCTTTACCTTGGGAGGATATGAGGGCAACATTTGATGAATATGACACTGTTCCACTTGCTGTGCCACAGGCACCTACCAGCAAGGTTTCCCAATACCTCCATACCAACGCTCTGTTAATTGCATGATGAGGTGGTGGGCGCTCCAGCCATTTTGGCAAGCTATAATACCCACTAAAGCGATTCAATGACGGAAGCGAGTACTGCGGAAAACATTCCGAGTACACAACCCGCTACGGTCACAATGGTAAACGCCCACTGACCTATGAAAACAAAGATTGTTGTTGGACAAAGAAGGAAACACCAGTAACCAAAGAAGAAACAACTACTTATCTCATTTGTGAAACCTTTTACAGTAGACTGAAGATATTTCCAGAAATTTGGGTTTTGCATATTTGGAATGCTTACATTCTTAGATCACACCTGAAGTAAATGGGCCAAACACCCCGTCTTTATGTAAAGACGATGATGATTATAGAGCCAATCATCCCAGAGGTTTTGGTTAACAACGAGATACCAATATCTGGACACGGGAAAAACTTTGCTTGTTCTAATTTGGTATTGCTCCATTTGAATTTAATATTAGGTTAATAATTGATCAAATCTTTTCCTGGAATATCACATCTCAAAACTACAAATTCAAATTTCTAAAAACATCGGGATTCTTATAAAACTTCCGGCTACAATAACCCTTGCAAACACATCTTATTTTTTAATCCTTACAACTTTCATACTACCGTACATATCTTATAGTAATATAGCTTGGTGGGCAATACAGACTTAACACTTGATAACAACCACTGTCCATGGACTTCTCTTCTCTCCTCCAAATTCGAATAAATTGGACAATATAGTCAAACTCCAAAAGCGAGCCATACACATCATCAATAACACCGAATCCACTCTCACACTAAATCTATTTTCCACAAGCTTAAACACCCCTTTAGGATTAAAAAAACAAACTACAAACAAGCGATTTTCATGTGTCCGTTACAAACTCAAACACCCTCCCAACCTCAATTCATTATTTTTTCCAAACATAGTGATATACAACAGATACAACACATAAATGCGAAAAATACATTCCAACAAAACCCTCATTAAACCTAATTAAATATTCAGTTAAATATTCAAGTCCCAAAATTTGGAATGCATTAATTAATACATCATATAACTCGAACCCACGAATTGCACCTTTAAACTAACCCTAAAACTGAGCTGATTAATAAGATTCAAATTAAGTCTTAATTAAGTAATGGGTTTGATCTATATCTGTCATAAAATTCATGTTATTTATTCCTTTAAATTCAATAACCCTCTTCCTTGTCATCTCATTCACCTATCCAGGACTGGCGACAAACCTGACCTGTCATGCTCCTGCCTCTATCTTGTTAAAACAATTTTAAACAATGTTTTTCTCGTCTTGTCTTTCCCTAATGTTTTGTCTTGTCCTGTCCCGTCCTCCGCAGTTCTATCCAATAATTTAAATTTTACTATTAGTTTTATGTATGGTGGGTCATGCGTCAAGTCCCCCGGACTTATTATATGGCCCTCTCCTGCATTTGAGTTCATGCCATTACATAACTCCGTACTGTTTTATTCATCAAAGATGTAATTATTTTATTTCTTAAATATCTTTAAATTATATATTATATATAGATATATATATATATATTATATATAATATATATATATATATCATGATATAATGTACTGACTGAATGAAAATGCTAATAAAACTTATCTGAATCTGAATTATCTGAATCTTATTTCTAACTGCAGTGTTCAAACGTTTTACAGTAAACATTATTATTTACAGTTTACTATTTTGGAATTAAGAGTGTTCAATCCCATTACACGTGAAATAAATCCCAAAGTATACATATGTAGACCTCTGGAAAGGCAACCGTTGCCTTTCCAGATGTCTATAATTTGAAAACGCATTAAAAACGCATGCATATGTATCCGGTCCACATAACACTGGAGATATAGTCCTGATGATTGGTTATGTAAGTTCAATTTGAATATAGCAAAAAAATCAATTTGTCTACAAAGAATTTGGAAGTAACTCTGTACCAACGCTCTGTACCTGGATACCACTATGCATTACGTACCTGGGTAAGGAACACGAAACCATGGCGCTTCAGAGATAACATGCGATTTGAGATCTGTGCGAGCTCGGTAACCCGTATATCGCCGGATTATCGGGAAAGACGTCACTGACAGTAAATATATATGCAATCATCCAGGCCAATAATATACCCAAGGCAAGCTGAGTGAGAAAATATATAGATGAAAATTAACTACTCATGAGATAAATATCAGGGAGGAATAGTTCATTGGTAGAACACCAGCGCCGTCACCTTCGGAGCCTAGTTTTATCCGTTTTAAGATAAGCACTCCTGATAGGCACTCCTCTATAGGGACCGTCAGCTCTATGATGATCACTGTTTTTGTTTTGGTATAAAAGATGGTGATATCTGGTCTCTTAGCTGTCTCAGTGATTTCTGGAGGGAACATTATTTGTTTGTGTTCCTCATCCATCAGGAATATCCAGTCATTGGCCTTCTTCAGAATGTTGGTTGGTTCTGTCTTATGCATTGGTAAGACTGGATTTCGATAGGTTGTACCATCAGCTGTGCGAAAGGCTATTGTAGAGATGGAGTTCAGATTATCAGGTGCGATGTTTTTTTCTGATTGGTCTCTACGACGTACGGTGCCAGACCTGTAGAGATTGCTTTCAGTGTTTGGTCATGGTGCCAGTTGTATCTTCCGCTCAACCATTGAGGATGTGGAATAGTGTACAATTACGATGATGACATAATTGACAGAGTCCAAGATTGGTATTGCACCGCAGCTTCAGATTGGCAGGGGATGGAAGTTGATCATGAATGGCGTTGATGTGGAAAGACAGCAGCTCTGACGTCCAGACATACATCAGTTTCTTCCAGGAGGTGTCGATCTGCATGACAGACTCACAATTCAACCACTGCCCTTGTTTCGCACACCCATAAAGGTAGATCAACATGTCTTCCCCATCTACATCTTTTATTAGTCCGGTGAGGCATTTCTTTTGTTCTTGATGACTCATGTCTTTGAGCAGCTTTGGCAGGAGATATGGCCCGCCGGTCTCACAGTCCGGGAACAATGGTGAACAATAGGGCAAACGATTCAGTTGAATCTTCACGTAACATTTAGTTTCACGCTTTATTCCGTTGTCGTCTATGGAGCCCGGACTGTGGTTCCTGCCGGAACATATCCCCTTTCACACCGGCTCTATCCGTCTGACCTCTAGCCATTTCATTTAGAATTAGATGCCCACTCAGTTGACTTGAATTGGTTGTTTGAAGCATTTCTGTCAGCTTTGTGCATACCATGTTTCTGATATTATTGTCCTCCAGGTCGTTATAGATTAGCTTCCCGAGGAACCCGCATGGGTTTACTGTGGCATTTCTTCTTTTCTGAAGATAGCTGTTTAACTCTGACAGACTGGGTGCTTTAGTGTTGAATGTATTGGTCGGCTTTGGTGGTCTCTTCATGCCCTTTAGAGGGTGGTATTTGTAGTTTCGCTTTCTGTCACTGTTGACATTTTTGAAAAACTTCTCTGCAGCTATTTTGCTGAAGGAAGGAGATCTTGTTTGTTTCTCATTCAGTAGACGTTTTGCATATTTTGTGTGGATTTTGTCGAAATTGGTGCTGCTCTTTGCATCTCCAAATAATCATTGTTGGAGGTCCTGAAGTATTACAGCAAGGCGTGCAAACTGGGTTAATTGGTCATTAACTAATTATTTTTCTATGCACATATCGAATAAAACAAAATCTTATTCGGGATCTTTGTGGAATCTATTGGTCCCCTCGGTTAACTGGAGAGCGTGGGTACAATTTTATTTTATTTTTTGTTTGTTTTTTGTTTTTAATAGTACCCACGCCCTCCAGTTTACTTCGGGGGCTAAGACTCCACAAGATCCCTCATGATCATTAAATATTTCTATACTTTTGTCATTGTCAAAATAAAAAATGAATATCACGGACGCATTATAACACCAATATTCCGTTTATTTTTAACACTTGAAACGTGTTTATATCATGTATATTTTAATGCATGACACATCTGACCCAGTGTTCAAATAGATTTTCTGGAGAATCTTAGATAATCTATGGTACCCGCAAAAAATCAAATCGTAATTTTAAACAAAATGGTCTAATTTGTTATCAAAAATAGGTGAAGCGTGTAAGACAATATGTCAACTTGGCCTTTTGAATAGGTTTAAGCAGGTGCCATCCAATGTTGACACCTTATGTTATATATGTAAAGCTATCACCTGTGCACAAATCATACAATAATAGTAGGAAGCTCGACCTACAGCCTATCATCGAAAAAAAATGCTGCCACACTTGATCCAATTTAGGGGTAAAAGCAATCCCTCTCTGAGTCATGATGTCAGTGACCTCACCAGGTCCCCAACATCGATTGATGGGGAAGGGTATGGTAATGGGGATGAGCTCTGCTCTCTATTGAACAATTCCCAATTCCCAATTCTGTTCTCAGCCGCAAGGATGGAGACTGTTAAATGCCATATATTGTATAGTGGCAACTAGTTTTTTCGATGATTGTAAGTGGCGGCAAAGAAATCCTCCAAATTTAGACGTCGTAATTGGTTTAACACGTAAACTCGAAATCTTGTTTTGCAAAATCATGAATTTTATTTGTTATCAAGCATTATGTTCTTATTCCAAAACCGTTGATTCCATTGTAAGGGTTATTTTAAATTTGTCACTTCCGGGAAATGTTCTTTTATTCTCTTTGTTTTGTTTTGGACTTTAATACCTCAAAATGTCTAAAATGTCAGTTAGATCCGTTGTAATATTAAAATGACGCTATGTGTCTGTAGATGCACCTTTAACAACTTACCGGAAATAGTTTGAATATAGGTATTCGCCCGGTCACCTTAAATGTCCCGCCTTTTCTTCCCAACACAGGTATTTCAAACTTGCTCAAATATTGAGAAAAAAGAAGGATAAGAACAACCGTTCTGAAAAGAAAAAACAAAAGCCAAATCAAATATTTCCCTTTGCAGACATTTAAACTCGAATTGGATTCAAATTGAAAAAGAAAAGTGAAAAGTATAAATAATCAAGCAATCATTCAATCCTTCCACATGCAAGTATGCAATAATTAGATCAATTCACTTCTGCATTCCCAAAATGTTTGCCCATCTAACATGTCCAAATTAAAGTACGTTTTCTGAAGAGCGATCTTGGTGCTGGGGTGGGCAGGGATGATGATCAAAAGTAAAGATGTACTGTCTTCAGGTATATATTTGCCAGTTGTCCAAAGATATCACTTTTGTCCAACCTTCGGTCATTTATAATCTGAATCTTTGCGGTTTTGTGTTATGAGCAAATGCTCGTTTCCCACGGTCCCATAGGCCACTGTGCTATAATTTCTGTCCGTTTACGAACAGAAAATACAAAATTGCTAATTTCTTACAGACACGACGAGTGACATGATTCTATTATAAAAAACCCAAAATTTACGTTATGATTCCATTCAAAGCTAACACGGACAGTTTATTTTTTAGTTTTTACACGGGACGAAATATCCAGCCCAATTATCTCGAGAACTAGGCAGAGGATTTGAATATTTTCCGCCATTTAGGAAATTAGAAGAAATAAAAGAAAAAAATGATAAATAGCAAGGGTCAGATTTTAAAAAGTGTTAAATATATACCAACAAGATATGGTTTTATCACTTACAAGACAGCCATGCCCCAATGCTGGCCAGCCCTATTGGCAGCAGGAGCCATGACACCTATCCCTACTAGAGTTACCACAGGGGAAATGTAACAGGCCCCCGATATACTTCAGGATCCAACCTACAATGCCAGTGAAGCCGATGAAGATTTTGTAGAAGAAGATGCAACCCATTCTTTGCACCTGAATCTAGAAAAAAAAATGGAACAATGTGCTTAACTCTAGATAAAATGTGTTACGTTCACCTTGAACAAGGCCAAAACCACCTAAACACTACGGATTCAAACTCCGGAATAACTAGACAATACAGTGTGAACTTGATTACAAATTTTAAAACAAGTATTATTTTAATTGTGTGTCTAAATCAATCTCATTCAACATCGATTAGGTATCAATAATCAAAGTTTATCTATCTATAATAAAGTTGTTAATAATGAACTACTAAACTTAAGACCTGGTGGTGCCGCGACGGCGGCCTGCAGCGAAGATTACTATTAAGATGCCCGAACTTTGCAAAGACCTCCTGTGCGAATAAATATTCCAGCCCGCCAAACTTAATTTCCAATAGTGGACGTGTCCAAGGACGACTTTTCCTTACTGAAGAGCACATTCAAGTTCAGTGGAGCACATTCTAATGACATCACTAAGGTTCAGGTACATCCAGAAGTTTCTCCCGCTTTTCTGAGCTCCTCTGAGATCTTCTGGTTCATTCTATTTGCTTTACACACACCAGATATACACACAAACCAGGCTATTTATATTGTATTACTTAGACTATTTAATTTTAATGTGCGAATTATGACTTAAGCTTACTAAAAGTGAAATAAATATTGAAAATTCTTGGGCTTAACCACCCTTTCCCCCTTAAAGAAAGGAAAGTGTGATTGAAAAGCAAACTTTCGTAACCTATTTAAGGCTCTCAATATTCTTAAACTTCATATACATTAAACATTCACATTCCCTTTAAAAGCTTTACTTGTTTTCTAACAAACTTACAATTTGGATAAGGCATCAAACATCACATTATCTTTGCCTATTGATGTGTCTGATGTCTAGGGTTGTACATTTTGCAAGTCCCAAAACTCCACACCTCACTAACCTATGATTCTGTTTTTCATCCTGTGGATGAAGGTGAGGGGGTTGTGATCTGTGCAAACACATGGGGTGCACTGTGGTGCCCAAATATACATCAAAAGCCCTCCTGCCAAATCAGAGCAAGACACTCCTTCTCAATCGTGAGAATGTTCGTTGGTGCTTGTTAAACTTCTTAGAGAAATACGAAAAACAATAGGGTGTTTCTTTTCCGTCTTCTCCTTCTTGCATAAGAACCCACCACAAACGATGTCAATGGATCTTGGCCAACTTGAATGGTTCTGAAAGTCTGGTGGCAATCAAAACTGGTTCAATAATCAGTATGGCTTGATTTTTCTGGAAAACTATTTTCACATTTCCTGCGACCCAAACAAATTTGACATTTTGGGCTAGCAAATTTGTCAAAGGACTGGCCATATCTGAAAAATTTGGACAAAAATTCCTGAATCCAGCATACCTAAGGGAACCTCTGAAGTTCTTCATTGTTACTAGGTGTGGGGAAATTCTCATTGCTTTCAACTTAGCCTTAACAGGCTTGACTTGCCATGGACCTACTACATGGCCTAAAATAAGTGGACATTGGCATGGCAAACTCACTCTTGACAAATGGACTGTCAATTTGTTTTCAGCAACTTCTGGAAACAATGATGGGCTGCCCAATGGTTGTTCCCAAGAATGACTGTATACAAATCAAAATCATCAACATAGGTTCAAAGCCCTTCTATGTCAGCAATTATGATTTACCATTCTTTGGAAGTTGCCGGGCTGCGTTTTTCATACCCGAACGGCATAAATTGATACTGAAAAAGCCCATCGGCGTGCAAAATGCTGAAATTTCTTTCGCACGATCAGTAG
>JAMKCH010029542.1:0-17803 GCA_023653785.1 Ophioderma brevispina
TTGCTGATGTAGCAAATCACTGATAGGGTCTTTATATTTAGTCCTCGTCTGTCGAATTCATATGCAGCAGGCGTTTGCGGGTTGACTCTATTTTCTTGTCAATGGGTCTATGGGTATGCTTTTTAAGTTGCCCCTGTTTTGAAAGTATTGCACCTTAAATGTCAAACTTACATGTACCCAATACCAAATAGTAAAAAGATAGAAACCCCCATAACAAAATGGCGGATATATAATACCGTTTAATTGGTCTAGGCCTTCACTGCCCGCCAAGCACTAGTGAATTCAAACAAAGGGGTTATTGTTGGACCGGTCCCTAAACTTGTATTTCAGCTGTTGGTATTCTACGATTGATACTAATTGAATAAAAGTTATGGAAAAATTATTTGGCACAAACCCTTCTGTTTTAACGATATCAAAGGAAATGCATTAAGTGATCGTGTAGTTCAGATCTTGTGTAGTATTTATATATTATGCATTCACCGCCCTTAAGATTAAATAAACTTGAACACTCCCTTAACACATGTTATTTTCAGAGATTTCTCCCCATGTGGAGAATCTTTATGAGATATTGTACTGAAAAAATGGTGTCTAATCTTGCTTAGTTTCTAAAATATAGCTTAAAAACGTGAAATTAGATGTTTTTTTTTTAAAATGACTCCGACAATCCTCAAAAAAAAATGTTGGGTCATTTGACAGATTTAGGGAAAAGGTGACCCCCCTCTCCCCCATTCAATGTTGATCCGAGAAATTGTTGTCACACGCTCCCCAGGCCCACCAAAATTGATTGATGGGGAGTGGGGAAGATCGGAAGAGGGAAGACCTTGACTTTCTAAAGAACATATGACTTACCAAATTCGATCTCATTTGGTGTAAACATGGCAATGATTCCAATATTTGATCAAGTGTCAAATATTTTTTCTGAGGATTGAGAGTAAGGATGGGTGGGTGAAGTTTAGGGAATTTGGGGAGTTGTAAAGGGAAAAAGATATCCTTTGAGATGAAGGTATGGTTATTCAGAGTTGTGTAAGATCATTGATGCTGTATGAGAGCGAGACATGGTGTTTGAGCGAAAATGAAATGGGGATTTTGGGGAGGACAGAGAGAGCAATAAGAGAGCGATGTGTGGTGTGAAGTTGATGGACAGGATGAAGGACTGAGGACTTGATGCAGATGTTGTTTGGAAGAGCGGTGGACCAGTTGTCAAGGTGAATAGTGTACGTTGTAATGGGCACGTGCTGAGGAAGGAGTGACGGTGGCATGTTTTAAGGGCTTTTGAGTTCGAGGTGGGTGGTTGAGAGGGGACGTCCAAAGAAGAAGCAAGTGGAGGAGGAGCAGAGGAGGGTTGGTTTGAGGATGGAGAGCATTGAATTGGGTGAATGGAAGAAGGATTTTTATTTTTTAAAAAGGGCGGTTGCTGCGAACGTGAGGTGAATCTGGCAACCCTTGTCGCGAGAACAAAACCGGATTTAAAACTTTGGATTTACTACTACTATACAGACAAAAGTGGATTAGAAAACTTCTAGAATCCCCATTTATGGGGATTATGAAAAACTTAAAGAGACACTGGCACATTGTGAAAAATAGTGCACCCTCTAGATTTTTCAAGATTGATATTTTGGATGGTTGTAAGCTTGTACTTAGCCCTCACATGAAAACTATTAAGCCCCAAATCAGCACCCTTCTGGGTAAACAGAACGGTTTTGTAATTAATGCTACTGGTACAGGAATTCGCAGATGACACAATAATGGAATTTAACACAAGAAAATACACACCAGAGTTGATTTGCCCCCCATTCTCGTGGCATGCACCTTGTTTGATCGGTCTGTTACCTTTTGTGTTTTTATATCATGATTACGAGTCTAGGATATTCATGAAATACACATTTGGTTGATTAAAGTTAAGGCAAACTTAAAGCCTACAATTCCTGGATGTCTTTAGCCTTTTATATAATGTCCATATCTGGTTTTGGGGTTGTTATTTTATGTGTAAATATATCTATCTCTTCCAGGGCCAAGGAACCAAAGATCAAAATACTTTTTGAGAAGATTTCAGTACTTCCCCACAATGCATTGCTTCCAATGGAGGTTTTTACAGCTACTGATGTGAATCGTAAGTGATGAAACATGGCTTAAATTGACAGTACTGAGACAAGCTTGCATTTTAAGGTGTGTCATACTCTTAACGATTCACATGATGACAACCTGTACAAAAAATTCCAATGGAAGCAATGCATTGTGGGAAGCTACTGATATCTTCTCTTGCCAAGACTATCATTTGCAAGCAAAATTGAAGAGAAATTTCATATTTCCGAAAATGTGCCAGTGAGGTTTAACATCAACACAAATATTAGCTCACCTGGTTCTGGCAGAGAAATCTGCAGTGTGGTCTTAGAAACTGGAACACAGATGAGTTCCCCTTTCTTTGAATATCTTGAGTTAAGCGACAACATGTAGAGGCGTGTTTCCAGCCTTAAATTATAATAAATAGTATGTGTTTTTATTTTTTTCTTTGTTATGTTTAAACACACACAGATTCATGACTCCCTGCCATTGCTACAGCTTGAGTTTTGTAAAGCCCTTCGGAATCGGGTGCCTGATCTCTAAAGTTTCGTTTTGATGGGAGAGCTAACAATGTGATTTCTAAGCCCCCCCATAGAGAATGTGTAAAATTAATATTGTTCGACCAACATGGGGCCACCTTTTTTTACTCATAAGACACCAAAAAATCTTTTAGCCCTAAGATTCACAGGCTAAAGGAGAAAAATAGTAGCTGTCTTCAGATATCAAATATTAACCCACTTCTGGTAAAATCAGGGGTTCTGGGGACGAGTCTTTTAGCGACCAGGCCATGGCCTTTAAGTGTCACTTAAATTTAATAACCAAACCATCGTTGTTTTAAGATCATGAAGATTTTTCTGATAGATCAAGTAAACAACAAGACTTGCATTGAAATGAAATCAAGTTTTGAAGATGGTTTGCATCAAGGTTAAAAGACATAAAATGGATCCAGAAGATCAGTCAAACACTTAGAAATCTACGATCACCAAATTCATGTCCATGGTTGTAAACAGTAACCTCTTCCACTTCATAGATATTAAACAAAATTACAATTCAAACCAATTTTACACTGTTTTCTTCATTAATTAAAAAACCTATTGTAAACCCAATCCTGCTACACCTGTCCTTTGTGATCCCCAAAGTCTCTCACCTCTACATGAACTTCAAAACCATTCATTTTGTATTTGAGATTTCAAAAATGAACAAGCCTGGAATTCACAACCCTTCTTCAATGCATTGTATCTCTGCGAAAAAAACAGGAGTGTCCAATGATAGTGGATAAAATGCATAGCAAAGAGTAGGGAATGTACTTTTAAAAGGGGAAACATCAGGACAGACAAAGGTAGTTATATTTTGTTCCACATTGGACACACGCTGACTTCATCTATCATGGTTTATCCATTAATGGAATAAAACACATGATAAACAGAGAGGGTGCAAAGGATTAAAATTATAATTATGCCCTCAAAACAACAACATTTGAGTAAAGGGAAACTAGATATAGCTGTGGTCAAAGAACCACGAACCAGCCGGATAGCTGCAAAACCCAAGCCTAAAACTAAACCCAGCTTGAACTAGCCCCAGCTTCGAAACCTAGGCCTCGCTTCGAAACTCAACCATATCTAGATCTGGTGACAGATCTGAGCACAGCGAGGGGAGTGAACTTTGACCTAAACGACCTTCGATCTCGAAAATATTTAAACATATTTGGATGTCATTCAGGATCGTATAAAATTTCTGCCCGTTGTGCATTTTGAAAATGTGACCTTGACCTCTTAATGACTTTTCTCAAAAAATTATTTTTAACATGGATTAGGATGTCATAAGGATCATTCAGTTAAATTTCAGCTCAATTGGAAGATTTTGAAGATATTGACTTTGACCTCTTAATGACCTTTGATCTCAAAAATATTTCCAAATATTGTTTAGATATGTCATAAAGATCATTTCGGTAATTCAGATCAATCGTAGGATTTTGAAAAAAATGACTGGACCTCCAATGACATTGATCTCGAAACATATTCAAATGTTAAGGATTTCATAATTTCATTTCAGCAAAATTTCAGCTCAATCGGAGCATTTTGAAAGTTTGACCTTTGACCATTGAATGACCTCCATTGACTTTATGGAATTTATACATGCAATCAGTACAAGTAGCACCAATTTACCCAATCAGAAGACCTACAGGGAGTAAAAAAAAAGTACAACCAAATTGAGCGATTTTCATGGAAAAACCCTTTGCGCTATTCATAGATTTCTTATGGTACATTTCTGTTTTGCTAGCTAGCATATAAAAATTACGGATAAATTGATTAACGCGTTGCAAAGTTACAGTTGGATCGTTCTGGAAGTGAAAAAGTAACGATGTTGGAAAGACCGAACAAGTTACACGCTAAAGTAACCCAAAGAGTACTCTTGGTTTTACGTCAGCTTTGGGGATTTGCAGCATATCCTTCAGTAATTACACGGTTGGAATAAAAGTCAGGGAACACCAGTGAGGGGGATAACAATCTGTGGATGAAGGCGTGATGTGTGGTGTGGGGGGGGGGGTAAGGCGGGATCTGAACTTAAAATCTTTGCCCACTCCTGGCCCAATAGAGATCAGAAAAATGATAGCATGGACAGGTACCGTATTCACTTTGCAAAAAATGTGTTTTGTTAAATGGTTCCATGTCGGTCCCTCCCCAAATGAAAAATGTCTGTTACATCGTTGGGAGTTAAGACTTAAAATGAAACCAGAAATCAAAAAAATATTTAATGAATCAATTTTTGGACTTGAAACAACCAATTTGCCCCCCCCGGGCCATGTTTTTTTTTCTTTCAACTACTTGATTTCCACAGTAGTAAAACTTTCAAAAATATGTGATATCGGAATGGAAACAGATAAAGCATTAAAATTCCCATTTAAAAAATATCCTGTTAATTTCATTTAATCTTAAGTATTCTACATTATCATTCATTAACACATGTCAGGCGTAGGCATTTGAATACGGCGCAAAAGAAATCAACTGTTAAATATTTTTAAGCCCTACGGCGCGTAGTAATGAGTTTCAGGTGTACAGTCAGTGAGCAATTTTTTCGGGGCAGAAAATGGATACCTTTAAAAAATAACTGTAGCCGTGGGAATGACTTGATCGATTTTAAAAAATTAAAAATATTTGTGAAGCTGATTAAACAGACTATCTAACACAGAAATTAAGTTTGGTAAAATCTGTTACCGTTTCTCCATAAAAAATCCCTATTTGGTTGTACTTTTGTCGGACTCACCTGTATGTCCATATTTGTCTTGTTGCATTTGCTCATTTTGATTTTGTTTACAATTGATAAAGAGTGGTAATCTATTATAACTATGTTACGCTACAAAAAATCAACTTGATATTCTTTTTGTTTGATTTCGCATTTTCTTGACCAAGGAGAAAAACATAGAACCGCCATACATAAGCCAATCTAAATTGAAACCTTCTCCGGGAAATGTAACCGCACCTGAAGTACGATTTTTTTGCATTCATTCCAATCGAGTAAAAAGATTTTATTTTTTTTTTGACGTGATTTGCCGACTCGCCAGACAATAATACTTTAAAATGCGATTTCAAACAACCCAAGGGCGACTTGACGGGAAGGAATTGAAAGGGAGCGCCGCAATTAAAATATAAATCCCCTACAATAAAGTACAGGATATATTATAGGTGAAGCGGAGTTGTTACCTTACATCGGTACGTGTGAACCAATTCCTAATAATCTCCTATATCGATTGTAATCTCATGTAAGTTAGATTTAACCTGTTCTTCGAAATGAATGTAAGGCTTGACCAGCTAAAACTCTGGCTCTTGCAGACCAAAGGTTAGGGGAATTCACACTGGCGTAAGACAGGGCGAGCGAGGGGAGCGAATTGAGCGAAAACCGAAACCCCCTACCCGATTTGCACAAATGCCCCCTATCTCTGCCAAGGTGACTTGAAAACAATCTGGTACACCCAATATGAAGCATGATTCAGGGATCCTTATGACCCATTTTTTTGTTAAGCTCTTGAAATGCGGGAGAAGAAGGATTTTCTAGATTTTGCACCAAAAAATTAATATTTCTCTTCAAATTCACTTGAACCCAAATCTGTGTACACCCATTTTAGGACTGGGTCAATGGTCCTTGGATTGAATGGCTTAAATTGGCCCAAGCGTTTAGCACTAGAAGTATTTTTAAGCTTAAGAGACGTGTTGACATAAGAAGAGAAGAAGAAATAAACAGACCAACTACAATACCCAGCCAGCTGATAACGACACGGTGGTAACAAATCCCACAACATGGTCATGCAATACAAGTCTGGGAGACTGGCTAGCGCATTGAAATTATTTGTCTTAAATGTTTCAATCAAAATCAGTTTAAGTCAGAAATTCCTTCTTGGATACGAAATTGTGTTTTTGACATACACGCATTAGATTGGTATAAAAAGGGTAGAGGGTGGGCGGCGACCCAAATGACAACCTTGTGCCCCTAATGAAAACTTTACCCCATCAAAATAGTTTTGTTATTAAAGGTGCACGAGAGATTTTGAGGTACTCAAATCTTGTGTCATAATAGTCATTTCATATACAATAGACACTCAATGAATTATAAGAAAGGTTCTTAGTATCAAATCCACTGTAAACATACCTGAGCGACAGTTTCGGCTACTTAACGTAGCACTTCTTCAGGCTAATGAGCAAGCTTCCGGTCAGTCCTTTGGGACTTGGCCGTAGATGGCGTTCTTCTCATCAGGAGTTGGTCATAGATATTTGGTAAAATGTAGTTTTCTCCCCGTCGCCATTAATATTTTGTTCAGTTGTTTGATCCAGATTAATTCCTTTATGTGTCTTTTTCATTTATCTTGCTCACGTTCTTTAATGGTTTCCTCCCTCCCAGCCTATAACATGGTTAGTGACCTTAACATAATCAGTGATTGCTGATTGTTTGGCCTCAACCCGTGGTTAGATATTTTTCTTTGGGCCCGGGTAAAAGCTTTTTCGGATGCTTTGGTTCAGCTTCGGATTTATGTTCCTATTTCTTTCAAGTCTTGTCCCAAATCGCTGTGAGGTTTCCCCTCCGCCCCAATGTAGATTTTTCAGTTACGGCAGGGGATTTCGTAAACACAATTTGGTGTTTGGCTTATGTACCACCCCGTCCTTTATCTAGGTGGACCAAATTGCGGAAGAGTTTGGTGGCTTGCAGGCAGGAGAGATACCATGTTTCAGGAAAATTCTCTGACAACGTTGAGACAGTCCATCCCATAGGGGAGGACGACCATACCCTCGAGGATTTTGTCATTTTAGTAGGGAGTTGTGGTGATACTCTTTCTCCTTTGGTTGAGGGTTCGTGAAGGCCATTCTGGGTATGTCCACGATTGTTTGAGTGATTTTTATCTTGTTCTCCTCTGTGACTTTATCGGCCTCTCTGTGATAACCTTTTCCTTTCTGTCCATGAGGGTTTTTATGACGTCGTGATTTGTGTTGAAGTGGATTATGGTTTGGAACCGGAGATATTGGTCGTGTGTTTGGTTTTCTTTCTATACACAAGTCATTTGATACTAGCCATCTTCCTTTCTGGTGATCAGGTATCGTCCATATAGTGGATGGTCACTTAAGATAATTTAACACTTATCGCTCACCATATTTCTTTGGGCCAGTTGGCGCTTGTAAATACCAGTGTGATTGTATACCGAGCCTTTGTCACTTGGGGGCAGATTCTTTCTAGCTAATCCAGAAGAGATTTGGGTATTGGCGTATTGCATTTTGTTTTTACTCGCCAAGCTTGGGATCTTGGAATGTAGTGCACACCTGGCCTTCTTTTCATCGCAATCTGACTGTTATCGGCTGAAATCAACTTGCATTTTAACAAACCGGGGGAGGAGGTTGTTGCCTCTGTGTGGCTCATTTGGGTACCATAGCATTGTGTGGGGTCACTAGGATATATAATATTTTAGCCAGCTTATCAAGGCCCTTTACTATATATAGTTTCCATGGGATAAGGGGCAAATATTAGGAGCATAGAGACATTCCTTGAAGTGGTGCTCAAGTTGTCGCCGTTGCCAGATGGGAAGCTGTCTACTTTGCCTGGAGACGACACTACAGATGTTGCCGCCACACAAACCTCTCTGCAAGTCATTTTAGTTGGAAAGGACCCAATGTAATTTTTCCTTTGTTTTTTGGCCAGTTATATCAGGGTATATGAGCCAATATTGTGTTGTGTTTATTTTGAGGGAATATGGGGATTTTGTTAGTAAAACTACAAAAACTAAGTTAATCTTCTGTGCTCGTTTACACGTGTTAACCATAACATAGAATTTGGGGGGGGGGATGTGTAATTTGCTCTTTATGAGAGATGAACAAGGTCATGAATTTTCACAGTGACCTTACAGTTTTATCCGGGAATTAAAGAAGCTGTGTAATTAGGGTATGGTAGAACAATGTTTGGGAAGGAAATTAAGGTTCAGTTTGATTTAGACTTTGGGTGGGAATGAATTTAAAGATGGAAGTTTAATTACAAGATTTGTTGAGTTGGATTTTATTATAATATTAAACAACTAAAGTGGATGGAAATGGGGTTTTGAAATTTAACCAAGTTTTAAAATCAAATAGCCAAAAAGGGAAATCTACTATTTTGCGCATTCCTGGATTTCTTTTTATCTGTAGCCGCTATTTGTTGGGTCTACATTTTATCTGCATACTGTGGGACAGTGGGAGCTTGTGCAAGATTCTTCACTTGGCCCATTGATGTGTAAAGCACAGTTTCCATCTATGCTGTAAACTGGGAAGATACTAACAGAAATTTGGGACAGTCATCAACTTTTTATATTCCATAGAACTGAATTGGCTGGTTCTCTCCTTCATTTTACATTTCGCCACATAATAATAATACCCGACGATTTGTATAGCGCCTTTTCCCAAGGATTAAAGCTGTTGCCGCCTATTATTATTATGCTGCCTTCAGGGAATCGTCACAATCTTTCGCTTCATCTATGCTGGCAGCTGGCCATGCGCACATCCCTATCAGCACTTAAGATTGTACTATTCCCCATAATACAGCTCCCCAGATTTCGCTTGGGTTACACGAGGCCTTGAATTAAGTATCTTGCCCAGGGACACAAACCCGTTTGACTTCAGCGGGGCTCGAACTCACAATTACAATGTTCTTATGATCTGATTCCTGCGCGTATCCGCTGCGCCACACGTGCATCACATAAGTAATACTGTTTTAATTTTTATTTCACTGGATTATGTTCTCTCATGTGACTTGACTGTAACATCATTCTGTGTAAGAGAACTTGTTTCTTTCTTGAAACTGAACTACTCAACGAAATTCACAAGGTCACAAATCAACCTTTGGGATTAAATCACATAATTTGGATAATTAAATACTGAAATTTGTATTTTGTGTTGGTAATAAATAATTTGTAGTTTTAATAGATAATTATATAATTTGATTTTCGACTTAGTTGTACTTAATCATATAGCTTATTTCTGAGCAGTTTTTTAGATCTTCTTCGTGTTTTATGTGACAGGATCAGAAAAGGATCTTCCGCCTCTTCTTTCCCAGCTCATACGTAAATTTGATGTTACCTGTTGCATCGATCTTGTTGCGATGAGAAGTAAGATCTTCTGCTGACCCCTTCTTATTATCTCTAATAACGTCATCGCGTATCTTTTCCACCTCCGCGTTTGAACAACATATAGGAGCCGTCGCCACTGCTTCCTGTTCCAGCCACTCCCGTATAAATTTGCCACATAGGGCTAACAGGTGATCCATAGCTGTCCCAAACTTCTGTTGAAAAATCTGGCCATCAAAAAGAAGTAGGTGGTGGTGAGGGCGAACTCTAACAGAGTCATGATGTCTTGTACATCTAAGGTAGTAACGCCTCTTTTGAGGTGGGGTCATCTTCAAGCGCTTTTTCAATAATCTCTAGGATTTGTTGATAGCGTGTTGGTGAAGAGGGAGACCATATCGTGCGATACAAATTCCTCCCCCTCCTCAATCATCATGCCTGATGTCGCCCTAGTTCTTTCTGTTGTGCATTTTGTGCATGGGTGCAGGGTGCAGGGTGACTAATTTACGGGGTGCAGGGTTACTAATTTACGGGGTGCAGGTGACTAATTTTGCGGTGCGGGTTGATTTTTTGCGGGTTGATTTTTTGCGGGGTGAATTTTTTTGCGGGGTGATTTTTTGCGGGGTGACTTTTTGCGGGGTGACTTTTGCAGGTGACTTTTTGCGGGGTGGTTTTTTTTGCGGGGTGATTTTTTGCGGAGCCTTTTTTGGCGGGATGTGCCACAAAAGAGGCTTCGTTTACAGAAAATGCAGAGAAGGGAGAGTGTGGGGATCACAATGTACGTGTAGCGTCCATAGTGACTGTGTTTAATTCCCACGAACTTTGATATTAAAATCACCTGTTTCACATAAAAATGTCGTTAAATGAGCTTTTCGACCAAATAAAAGGTGAGGATCTCAGTTTCCTGGCTTTCTACATATCACATCGAACTCTTGATTTTTTTTTTTGTCCGAAATTGTTCAAATCGCTTTACTATCCGCTTTAATACTACAATTACCACAATTAAGCCTTTAGATATAGTTTGTCTCAATAATCTTATTCTGCAGAAGGAACTGACAACCAATGTCCCATATCACAAAGACTCAATTAGTCCGAATAAATCATGGGAATTGTACAACTGACTGGGAGATACCACTATTCTATAATGATGGTCATTTTTTCAGCAAAGCTTTGGAGAGAGTTTTGAGGGCATCCAATTTTTGACAGTAAAACATACTTGAACTTGGTGCATGCAATAGACACACAGATTGCAGTTTTTCATGTGTGGTTTAAATCAAACTTTGAGTGCAGTCACCAAATCGAGTAAAAAACCTACTCTCCATGTCAGTCTTCATGGATGAAAATATTGCATATCTCCTGGCTCTAAATCGGGGGGAGAGGATCATAAAGCGCGATCAGTGATGTTTGGCGGAGGGGGGCCCGCGCTCCTCCCGGTAAATTTGCAAATTCTTGCAAAATCAGCCCATTTTGAGCTATTTTGGACCAGTTTCAAGCCTTTCCCCCCGTTAATTTTGACATTTTTCAAATCCTGGTAATCCGCCATTGCATAAAGCATATTCCCTGACGTATGACATTGTGCTTGTTTCTACTGAAGAGGCAAAACCCGCTCTGGTGTACGCGGCATTTTAATCAGTAGAAACACAACCCTATCGCCTTTTTTAATCAGAATTCGCCATCGCCATTCCCTGCTATCGTCAACACCAACTGCTGAATATGCGCCCCCTAGCATGTGCAACGCCTCTCAACAACAACGAAGCGAAAAACACTGTACTCACGAAACCTTGAGAACCATCACTGGCTGCCCCGTCCTACTCCATTGAATTCCTACCAGTGCTTCAGGCATTGCAACCTGCGTACTGACTTTCGAGAGAACACCACACAACACAAACTAGTGAATAAAGGCCCTGCTGGACAACCAGCATCTTCTTCTGCATAAAACCGTCAAAGAATCACAGCAACTTTGTAGACAGAGACTGCGCTCTCACCGACTTTTCTGCCGACATGCCCGCTAAGTGAAACTCTCAGTTCCTCATTCAACCTCTTACCAGACATGGAATACTGCTGGCTTGAAACTCCAAGACCAGATCAACTCTCTAGTACACCTAAGACAAACTACCACCTGGCAGCAATCTCCCAAAGAAAGACGCAGGAATGGTCCCTTAAACCGGATTCGCCAACGGGGTCGGGGGGTCGCTTTAATAGCAATATGCACCTATGGGGGCTGCGGCCATCTCAGCCTCCAGATGTGGTTTCACTCCATCACAGACTGTGGATGACATTCTCAATGATTGCCCTACCTTTCGTCCACCGTGGACATGGATTTCTAAAGCCCCAACCAATCAACATAGTTGTCCCGACCTTACAACATGTTTAGCTGCTGCCTCATAGCAAGAAGAGAAGGCACAACCAACCTACAAATCATAGGTTTTTGCCGATTACTTGCCGGGTTTCGTTAAGTAGAAACCCAACGCTTAGTGGCTTTAGAGCCTATAACCGGAAGTGAGGTTCCCCTAGTACTCTGGTACAAGCGAGGATTTCGTGTCACTTCATCGATATTGTGGTCCCTCCGGGCGGGTGTCGTGGTCATAATATTCGAATTGATTTTTGCTCACCATTTAGAGAAATCATGTACTTAAAAGGTGGCTATAGGTAGAAAGTATAGTCGTGAACTGGCATTGGGACAAACTTGTTTTAGGGTCTGTCAAGTGCATGGAAAACAAAATAAAGGATTTTAAGGCCTACGTAATGAATTAAGTGTCCACAAATTGTCAATGTGTAATGGTCCGTCCACAGTTCGCGACCTTTGCGACTGGGGTTTATGCAATTGAATGTTTCTGGTCATCTCATCTAATCGGCAAAAATCATGCAAATAGCGGTAAGTGACTCATTGTAAAACCAGCAGGGTTGTCAGAAAATTCTGTGGTTACCAGTTTTTATAACTAAGCAAAAATTAGGGGTATTATTAGGGGCCCAGTAGAAACACGCTCATTGAAGGGGACCATATTTTGCTTCGAAATACACTTTGTCTCAACATTTCTGTATTTCATAATATGTTGAGTGAAAAATCACAAAAACAGGGGTAATTTGATGAGTGTTTTTGATTATCAAATAGTTTATCAGCAATAATACAATCATTGGATTTCTGCTGTGCAAGGCCACCAGCTGGTACTCTTAAGTAGGCATTGAAAGCTTGGCTCTAGATTATAACATTTGGTCAAGAATTGCCTGTGAATCTAATTGGGTCACCCCCGCAAAAAAAAATCACCCCGCAAAAAAAAATCACCCCGCAAAAAAAAATCACCCCGCAAAAAAAAATCACTCCCGCAAAAAAAATCGCCCCGCAAAAAGTCACCCCCGCAAAAAATCCCCCCGCAAAAAATCACCCCTCACCCACGCAAATTAGTCACCTTCAATCCACCGCAAAAGTCACCCCGCACTCACACCGCCTCACCCCGCAAATAATCACACTACCCCTGCACATTACGTTCACCAGACCCCTCAACATTAGTCACTCCTCACCTCATACTCGACCCCGCAATTTATTGACACTGGTTCTTTGGAGTTTGTAACATGGTGTTGAATAAGACCCCCAAAGGTCCTAATATGTTGGCTACTCTCTGGATGTTTCCGACATACTTGACCCTTGTAGTCCACGATGGGTCTCAAAGGTGTACCCTTCTTATGAATTTTAGGGGTACAGTACATTCTAGGAGTGTTTTCAACAGTAGGAGCGTTTCCAATACTTCTTCTCACTGATCTTATTTTCCCTTTCACGTCAAGGTAGAGAGTATTTGACAATTTGCATTTATATGTCGCAAGTGGGATCATGAATTCAATTTCTCATAGCTCTTATGATCACTAAGCATGGTATTTACCTTTTGGTAATCCTCTTTATCCAAGATCACTGTTGCCCGGCCCTTGTCAGCTGGAAGTATCATTATTAAATCCTCCTCTTTTGCAGGAGTTTCTATGTTGGCATTCTTAATGAACTTCCGTACTCCTACTACTACTACTCCGCCCGAATGAGTTGCTTCACTGTTACTTTAATCCGCACGGCGACTTGTCGTACTACAGTAGTCATGAACCCCACGGCGTCTTTCGTCTGTGTCGCCACGGCAAAATTTTAAGCCCTTTGGCCAGAAGTTTATTCTGAGCATTGGTAAGGCTGTATTTCGACTTATTAATCACCCATTTTTTGAGTTGGGTACCGCTAGATCTATCTCCGAAGTGCTCTGCATGTTGCAAAATTCCGCTACATGGACGGTGTTATTTCCATTTCCTGGAGACGACCTTAACTCAGGGTTTGACGTACTTTAGATCTGTGAATTCTGCCTCGCGGAGATCCCGAAAGAGTGGTCATCAAACATGGGTCGTACATCACCCGGGAAAATGATTTAGAATAGATATTTGGGAAAAAATATTGTTAATGTTAAAAAAAAAAAATTATGTAATGTTAAAAAAGTTAAGGTCATAACCACGTTATAGGCTGGGAGGAGGCAACCATCAACGAACGTGAGCAAGATAGACTGAAAAGACACATAAAGGAACAATTGGATCAGAAAGAAGGGTTTCAACAAAAACTTAATAGAGACGGGGGGGGAAGGAGGAAGGAGGGAAAGGAAACTACATTTTACCAAATATCTATGACCAACTCCTGATGAGAAGAAACGCCATCTACGGCCAAGTCCAAAAGGACTGCCCGGAAGCTTGATCATTAGCCTGAAGAAGTGCTACGTAGTAGCACGAAACTGTCGCTCAGGTTATGTGTACTATTGGATTGATACTAAAGACCTTTCTTATAATATATATGGGACATCCTGATGAATCTTTTCAATGAAATATAGATTACGTACTGTATTGGCAACAAATATGTCTTGAAAGAGAAAACAGGTGATTTGAATTGCTTTGGATTCAATATAAAATAGACTGAATTGGTAATTTGCTCTTATACGAAATTAGAAATTTTACAATTTTTGTATACCCAAAAGAAACATTTTTTTAAGCTTAAGCCTTTTCAGATGGGGTGATTTTGATTGGAAATGCTTAATCAGGGCAAAAATCAGTTACTTTTCGATTTTTTAGGGACACCTGATATGTGAAGATCTCTCATTGCAACCTTTAAGGGGGCATTTTCGTGAATCCACAGCTCGTTTTTCCCCGACTGGCCTCAAAAAAGTTGAGATTTTGTATCATCTGAACCGTTGGTCTTAGTATAGTACATGTGCCTAAATCTTATGTGCCCAAATTCGAGATACTCTAGAAGAAATTCGGTAATTTTGTATTTTAGAAATTACAACACAGTGGCAAGGGGGGCACAGTGATGATACCAACATTGCTCATAACACCAAAACGCATTTAGAATAAAACGTAAATTTTAGAAATGGCCCTCTTTTTCTTGAGGATATCTATTGAACCATAATAAACACGTATTAAGGTTGCTACGATCACGAAATGCACCTTTAACAATGGACCAATTCTCGAAACCACAAAGGTCCCCCAACCCTCGCGTTAGTGGGGTAGTGGTTAGTAAATGGAGGGAAATATAATTTTAAGCTCACAGGAGGATTGTGATGGAAATAAGTGGTTCTCAAACCATGAGGCTCCTGCCATAGCATGCATACCTTTGATGACCACATATGGCCCTTGGAAATATGGTATTATCCAAATTCTATTTATATCTGGAGAAGTAGTTAAAAATTTTATGGTATATTAAATGTTGACTACACCCAAGACCATACAACTATTGAGTTATTTTTGACCTTGGATGACCCTACTTGTCATTAATGACCCTTCAAATTTTCGGTTTCAGAAATTCGACCACATCACAAAGTTCATGACGTGGCACGGTTTTGCAACGATCGTTGTGATTTGAATTTTATTTGATCTTGGGGGAGGACCACAGAAATCTTGAAATGACTGAAAAATTTTGGTAGGTGAATATTTTAGGTGACTACCACCAGGTTCTCATGACCAACAAACATTTGTGATTTGTGCTTTTACTTTAGATGACCCATATAACCTTGAAATGCCACTTCAAAAATGTTGGCAAGCATGTGTGACCAACACCACCAATTTTCATTCATACCTACCACATGACCTTGAATAAACCCACATGACCTTGAAATGACCTTCAAAATTTTTGGCTATGAATGCTTACTACACCATCAGTTTTCATGGACCATGCAACCATTGTGTATTGATTTGACCTTGGACCACCCCACATGACCTTGAAATGACCATCAAAAATTTTTGGCACGACTGTTGACCACACCCACCCAAGTTTCATATCCTACCACATACTTTTTTTTTTTTTTTTTTTAAGTTAAATTACAAAAGAAAAGTGTTTGAATGTACTTTTATTTAAAACAGTCAACAAAAACAAAGCGAAGTTACAATGACAAAAATGTATTGATAAAAAAAAAAAACCAACACACACCAAAAAAACGCAAGAGCAGAGAACCCTTTCCTTCCATACACCCTATCCTCCTGAAAAAACATGCACTAATCAAAGTTACATATTTAGTCTTGTGTGTTTATTCCCAGATCCCATTTCTTATAGGAAACTCACAAAATTGTCCTTCTGTGGGCGATATTTTTCAAGCTTGAAGGTCTCACGTAAACTATTATTCCTAAACTTACTGAGAGATGGATGCTCGGCTGAGCACAGATTTTATAATACATCTTAAAAAATAGAATATTTTATTTTTTTTATTTTTTTTATTTTTTTTAACACATACAAAAAATCCCATACAAAATACGACTAACAAAGAGGGCGTAAAAAAGTAAAAAAAAAGACCCTTATCTCCTGCATGAGATTAGAGGCTTATATCACACTCGTTAAAAAAACATGTTCAAATCACACCTTAGGTGACAAAAGGGACAGAGCCCATCAGCCCGCAGCCAGCTCGTAAAACATGAAATTGGTGGGGAGATCCCACGAAGAATTGCTAAATGCATTCCACCTCAGATTTACTATCTAAAGTAACTGTAAAGGGTAACACATATGCATCCCTACATTGACTTTCATTGAGATTGACAGTGATGCTTATAGATTGGAAGTTCGAGGCCTCACTTCAAAAGGCATTAAAATGGTCGTAAAAATCCCTAGAAGTGGATGACTAAGGATTCACTGAACACCGTTCTTTGTACCCACTCAAGAACTTCATCCTTGGGTTTTAACTTTGGGGGCCTAAATTTGCACGACCCATAGTATAGGGATCGAACTTAAAAACACACATAACCACTTCAGGAACTGGCCCCTATGCAATCCTGTGGAATGAAATCCAAAAATTTGCCCCTGTCATCCAGAAGATCACATATTTTATAAAGCCCAGGAGAGGACCATTCAGGAAAGTAAATAGACTTGTGGCCATTAAAAATAAAACGATTATTCCCAAATACTGTGGTTATGGATATCGTTGGGTACCACATACCACATACTTACAAATACTTAGTGAATTTGAATTGGAATGACTCTGAATGACCGTGAAATGACCCGTCACTTTTTTTTAGCACTGAATGCTGACCACACCCACAAGTTTCATCATCATACAATTGACAAGGTTATAGCCAATTTAAATCCCATTTGACCTTGAATGACCCTGCATGACCTTGAAATGACTCAAATTTTTAAGCACTGGACTGTTGACCACACCCACCAAGCTTCATTCATTCATGCACAATGCCAAGGGTTTATAGAAAATAATCCCATTTTGACGAAATTTGACCTTGAACAGGTCACATACCCAACGCCAACGCATCCACTGACCACTTGGGTGACATCCATTTGGTGCGAAGATGGGATCCATACTTGCTAAGATCAAAAAAATATCGTGTTTACAAGGTAATAGCAATAAACCCTATTCTTAAACCACATTTGGACCCTATTTTTTACCTGATTTGACCTTGTAACCACATGCCCCACCCCTCCGGAAACTCATCCACCGCCTACTTGGGTGACATCTATGTTGCAAAGATGGACACCCATATTTGCTTAGATCAAAAGATATCCGTGTTGTTTACAAGGCTAAAAACAATATTAAACCCTATTTTGACCAAATATGACCACTATTTTAACATATTTGACCTATATTTTTGACCATTATTTGACCTATGTCCTTATGACCACTTGAGATGTATCTTGTTGCAAAAAATGGACCACCCACACTTGCT
>JAMKCH010029543.1:0-16827 GCA_023653785.1 Ophioderma brevispina
ACATGCCTAGCATTATGTCACAATGACGTCATAAAGTTCGCATGTCAGCAAAACTGTCAATTTCCAGAGGCACAAAGTTAAGAATATCCGATTTTAGATGATGATGGGGTTATCACTTTTATATATTTCTGTTAGTTTATTTCTATAAGACTGTATCTTTGTGTTTTGAATGACTTCGTGGTTCTATAACATTGTAGCTCTATAACATTGTCTCTGTCTTTTGTAAACACACCCAAAAAAAATAATTCCCCACCCCGTGTAGGGGAGGGGGTTCTCACATTGGAATGAAGTATGGGTATGTGCCGCCTATAATAAGACCCTCATTTCAGACTCTTTTTCAATTCCAGAGACCCACGTTTTAGGACCATTTAAGTTCCAGAGACCCTGGAAATTGAGGGAAATCTCAGCTCATTTCCTGAAATTTGTGGAAAACCTAGTTCCGGAGACCCCATTTTTGGGGCCTCAAATCAGGTCCGGGGCCTCAATTTTTGAAATCCGGGAGGCAGATACCTACCCAAAAAAGTTGAGAACCCCCCCCCGGCTCCCCAACCCTGAAATTTGTCTGTCAAGTTCAAACAATATATCGTATTATACATTATAATTGGAAGCGGTGTTTATTTACGCGTATTTTGACTCCTCATTTGTAGCAATCGACTGATAGGCCATGAGGCCAGAGCGAACAAGATGCTCGGATAAGGACCAAGGTGGCGCACCCCTGGGAAGTACATAATTCTTCTGAAATAACTTTCTTAAAATTATAGAAATCAGTTCTACGTGTGTTCTCACGTCTAGTATGTGCACATCACATTCCCGAGAAAATGAATTAAATGTCATCTCAATTTATGCCCTGAATATCAGTGACTTCCGGATGTACACCATGTTTCATTGACTCCAGCAAATAATGGGGCTATGATAAGTAAATCCGCTCGGTATGTAGAAGACCAAACACTTCACAGATTCCCTTTCATCTGGAACTGCAGAGCCATTGTCATTATCCATGCAACTGAAAAGATTGCAGGTGTTATACCATCACCCCGATTTTTCTATTTTTCATGACGTGGAACACAAATTACCTGTCCTCTTTCACAAATAAATAAAGTTAGAGGTTCTACTGTGTGTTCAATTTTCTTTTACCCTATATTTCATCCTTTATTCGAAAGGGAAACGAAGGTGAACAAAGCTCGTGAGAAAAAAATTGTTTGGCAAACTGTGACCTATAGTCTGATTTTTTATTCCTGTCAGTAAACGCATATTGTCGATGGTACGAACACATCTGGAGGGGATGTGTTGAGGTCAAAACTAAAAAGCCGTATTAACAGATGAAATGCTCAACTTAGTTCAGCAGAATAAGATGCTTTAAACCCAATTTACATGAACCCTTTAGTATCGAATATGTAGAGGCTTCATACCAGATTCAATTGAATAGATTGTCGTACAATCTGAGACATGCAATCGATTCCTTTGTTGGAGACAATCAAAGAAGGGATAAAGTGTCATGAAAATCGAGGCCGGGTGAACCTCTTAATCTGAGGAGGATTAGGCCACGTAAATATTGTAGTTCGTTTTGAGTGACCAAAACTTTAGTACTTAAGATATATGCTTGGACAAAGACGTCAAATATTGCTGGAACAAACGAATATACATGAAAACCAAGCGTAAACGAGCCTTAAACGTATTAGATTTCATAATATTCCTCAGTGCCGAAAAATTACTGAATGAAGGAAAATCATGCACGCAGTTGTTGATATAGAAAAATCACACTGGAAAAACACACAACTATGTAGTGTAGGAGTTCATGATGTGGTTGTAAAAAATGGTGACGGATTCTATGGTGGAGATGTCTCCCTCATTTCCCAGCCAATAATGACAAAACATTTTGGCGGAGTAATAATTACTTATTCCTATCATTTTCTTTTCTATGTTGAATACTTCAGTTTGTTTCAAGTTTGATTTTGGGAATTTTTCAGTGCATTTGCCTTGCATTATTTTTTCAGTGAGGGGAAAAAAGGGACATTTTTTTTAATTATGGCCCTTAATAGATCCGACATCGTCACATTAGAATTTCTGATGGAATTAGTGGGTTAAAGCATAAACCCTCCTAGAACGAATGGAATCGTCGACCCACACCCCAAAAACTTTAATGACTGACAGGATCAATAAAAAAATCCTACTATAACATGCTTGTGACAGAAACCAAACCGCGTAACTTGCCGCGTAACCCAATTTCTTTGCAATTTATGGCGTTAATAGAAGAAATCGAAAATCATCACCTAGTTCACGCTGAGTAGGCACCGTTCTATGGCAAGCCATAAAGCCATAAACGTATTGCTGCAGAGCGTTGCGAGAAAGTAGCAACGCGTTGCGACATTTCGGCAGAGTCGTTGCGACATTTCAGCAAGCCGTTGCTGTGTCGGCCAATCAAAATCATGATTTCTGTGACGTATTTCAAAAAATAGCCCCCACAACGCGTTGCTAGATTTACTTTGCAACGACGTTTGCGCACCTTCGCAAAGCGTTGCGAACCTTAACATGGCGTTTGCGAGCTTCACACAACGCGTTGCAAGCTTCACAACGCTGGCTAAGGTTAAACAAGCAATAAGGGTCATAACGTATTGTGCCGCAACGGCGTTGTGAGAAAGCCAGCAACGCGTTGCGACATTTCGGGCAAACGCGTTGCGGCATGTCAGCCAATCAAATTCAAGAATTTCGGTGATGTATTCAAAAAAAGATCACAACGCGTTGCGGTAATACGTTATGACCCTTATTGGCTTTCACAACGCGTGGCAAGCCATCACAACGCGTTGCGAGCTTCACAACGCGTTTTGTTGTAACTTCACCCAAACGCGTGTTGTGAAGGCAAATAAGGTCATACAGTATTTCGGCCAACGCGTTGTGAAGGTTTGCACGCGTTGTGAAGGTCGCAACGCTTTGTGAGATTATATTTTTGACAATACGTCACAGACATTCATGATTTTGATTGGCCGAACCGCAACGCGTTGCCGAAATGTCGCAACGCGTTGCGAAATGTCGAAACGCGTTGGGACTTTCTCCCAACGCGTTTGCGGCAATACGTTATGACCCTTTGGGCTTGTTAACATTAGCAACGCGTTGTGAAGCTTGGAACGCGTTGTGAAGCTGCCACGCGTTGTGAAGGTGCAACGAGTTGACAAGTATTCGCAACGACGTTGTGTGGGTCTATTGTTGAAATACGTCACAGGCATCATGATTTTGATTGACCGACACAGCAACGCGTTGCTGAATGTCGCAACGCGTTGCCCGAAAGGTCGCAAACGCGTTGCTACTTTCTCGCAACGCGTTTGCAGCAATAAGTTATGGCCTTTGTGGCGTACCATACACGTTAGTATCATTGGTTACTGGCTCACGCTGGATTCATGCAACTGTTCCGAATTATGATTTGCAATAGGATTTGTGTGGTGCATCAGTGGCTTTGAACCAAATGTTAGCGTGATCCAGTGACATAGGCAACGGTCTTAGTCTAACGTGCTCTACATCACCGAATAGGAAATGAATGTGAACCGGCATAGTGTGAAAGTAATCTAGTCCGGCAGGTGGTATCATAGCCGGGCTCATAGACGACACGGAAATAAAGCGTGAAACTCATATTTGAGTAAAGAGTTCAACTCGTCGGCCTCGTCACATAGTGAAGTATTAGACATTTTGGACTTTTTGGGAGAAATTTGCAATTGAACGTTTGTTTGTTTTGTACTAATTCTACATATGCACCAAATTTTAAACCTCAAAGTGGCTTAATTAGTAAAATATTAATTAACTATTATGAAGTATTTACAAAACGTTAAATTGTCCGCATCACATAACGAAGTTTTTGTCGAAAATCTATACTGCGCTGGCCCATAGTATCGTATCTGCATTGTGAAGTTTTCGCCGTGTCACATAGTGACGTATTTGTGGGACTTCTGTTGCAGTTCACGTATAATTGGTATTTTGTGGTCGTTTTCCCCATAGTGACGTATTATTAATTTAAATATTTACATCACTTTTCTCATATCTAAACAAATTGGAAGCTGATTAGTTAAATATATTGTTAAATTTAACTTATTTCGGCGATTTCCACACGTTTATATTTGAAATATATCTTTTTAATTCGCAGTAGGGGCAAATTAAAATCGCAAAATCTTCAAAGGCGTTTTTCTCGAAATGCATATTTTGCAAATACGTCACTAATGTGACGCGGCCGACGAACGAATCCATTGCTATGTTTCACCATTGTTCCCGGACTGTGAGCAGCCCGAGGACCCTATCTCCTGCCACACCGGACCACGAACAACTTTTTAAAATTGATAGAAAAGAGGTCCTATATAAATATGTTTAGGTTATGGGTGTTGGTTCTGCTCCAAGATGTTAGGTCATAGCTTGCCATCAAAAGTTCTTTTATGATTTTGCTTATCTTTCTTCGTTTCCTTTCTTTGAATAATGATAAAATATACATCAAAGTTAGTGAACTCCAAGCAGAAGTTTTGATGAGTTTTTATTTCTTCGTGAATAGATGCTGTAGCTCAATTCTAAACTCCTCAAAACAAAGTTGGAAATTGTTTTCAAGACATGTATTTCGTCATTTAAAGCCGACATAATGACACAAAAAATATCAGATAATGAAAAGGAACCCTTACTGAATCACTTCCACAGTTTAAAACAATTTGGATTTTTTACTTCTGTAAAATAGTAAAACAGGAAGAGTTCCAGAGGGGAAGGTGGCAGTTCGTCGCAATTTCTGGAAACAGAAAAGCAAGGTTTCATCCCGACGATTTACAGTGTATCTAGCATGTTTTGTGACACAATTCAAAAGCATTCAACCAGGATTCAGGCATTGTACTTTAGGCGTGTAGTAAGATATGATCTGGCAAGTGAAAGAATGGAAGCCCGGGATTACACATATACAGTAGCATGGTCTGTGAGCCTGATGACCTCATGTTTTCAAGTTTAGTAAATTCTGGCAGTAATGTTAGCATCCTTTTTCCAAAATGCCACGAACCGCCACCTCCCCCTCTGGAGCTTTTTTTCCGTTTTTACAGATGTAAACATCCAAAGTGTTTTCAAACTTGTGGAAAGTGATTTCAGTAACGGGTCTATTTCATTATGTCGGAAATTTTTATGCCATTATTTATGTCGCTTTTAATGAAAATATATTACAAGCTTTGGCCATATCAGTGCAAGCTCAGGCTATCCTCTGTAAAGACATCAAAATCATAAGAATTGATTTCTCGGGTTGAGAACTCATTTGAATACTGGGAAGATCTGAAAAGAAAGTGACAAATTTCAATACCTCAGTTTAAGAAGTTACACAGGGTTACCCACAGCTTAAAGAGGATTAGGTTTGCTTTGAACCCTTGTCTTGAATAGGAAAATGTCAAAGACGGTCATTCGTATCTAATCATGCCAGAGGATCAGAATGTACAGAAGGCTCGTGCCAGGGGAAAATGAAGCTGGCATATCCCAGAATCCAAGTTGTAACCAATGTTGGGGTAAACCCTAGTGCGGTATCAAAATGGAAAACAAAATCCGTGCAAACTGGTAATGGAAGGTGAGACCCAGATGCGGTTTTCCCCGGGCGACGACACCCCAGAAAGTTTATTATTCTCTTGCTCTTCGGAATTGGAGATTGTCTTCCAGAAATTTAAAGGCACGGTTTGTGGGGCAGTATTGACACAAGTCCAATATGAGAGCCATGGTAACGTTGTAAACTTAGTGGCCCAAGCTAAAAAAACGTCCGTTAGTGCCCAAGGGGGGGGGAGGGGTCATAGGGACCCAACCCGATAACCACTTTCCGTGGGAGTTTGATCAGACACGAACACAAAATAAATGGGGGTCAAGGTAAGGAACAACATACCCACAATTAAAAATGAAAATCCGACCTTTCGAACCTATGACCTATGGCCAATTTTAAAAAGTGTCACTCTTCGAAAACCAGAGATGGGTCGCAAATCATCCTCAAGCAAACTCAAATAGGTTTTAAAACCAAAACAATTATTATATCTACTCTAGAATAACCACTTTAAAAATAATCATTGCAAAATATAGCAAAATCTATACCATCTTGTATTTTTTCTACAGAAACTTCAAAATCGCCGTATTTTTCCCATAGACGCTTTACACAGTTAAGAGAACGGCATGACAAAATTAAAATGATGTATCAGATATAAAAGGTATTTGATTTGAGTATTCTTAATTATTAATTAATTACTCCTAAGGTATATATCTCAAGCAAATTAATTCCAAGATTTAATTACTTTAATTTTTGAATTAGCAAATATCTTGATTTTCACTTCCGTTAGTGCCCAAGGGGGGGGGGGGTTCCTAGGGACCCAAAACTAATTATTCTAATCAAGCCGTGGGCGGATTTAATTTTTGTTGTATAGGAGAAGAGTATTCATAAAGCAGACAATTAGCAAAATACTCTTGAAAAAACTTTACAAAATCAACACTTTTAAAAAAAATCAAATGTTGGGGTACTATGGAACCCCCCCCCCCCCCCCACCTTGGGCACTTAATGTTAAGAAGCACCAATTATAACCTTCACCATCAGAGCCGGTTAAGGTGGTGTTGGCAACAACGGTAGTGGAATTTAACATGGTACAGAAAGTTCATGTTTTTCAGATGATTGCGGAATTTTTTCTTCGGAAGTGGGATGCTAGAGTTAAAGTTTGATGAGAGTGGTGCAAGTTTTGCCTGTCGTGTTGCATTGGAAGAGCGACAGCTTTTGGTGGAGGCAGCTCTGATCACTGGGAAGACAAGACTTGTTTAGTATTGGAAAGGCAAACATTCTGTTGTTTTCGCGGACAGTATTCTAAGGCCGTTGCCACCTCTCTTATGTCCTCAATCTGGGACGATATGTGACTCCGAGACGATATTAATGCCCGTCCTATCATGCTAGGATCGTCAATGATAACTGAGAATGAAAGGGTTAAAAAAATCTTCAGTAGCCTTCCATCGGCAAACTCATCAATTGGGCAATTCCGTCTACCTATTCCTCTTTAATTTAATCAAACCCTAAATTGAATACATGTACTGAAATTTTTGTGCACTTTCTCTTTCAGACCACAGTAAGTCAAATGATGTCACTCAACCATTAATAAATCATTTTAATCATTTTGGTGTCATTGTAAAGAAAACTGAGCTTTTACTGGTATGCAATAGAGTTTAATAATTTCAAATTAATGAGAAAATACATGTCTGAAAAAATTCCAAACTTTTTTTGAGTAGTAAAACGGGCGGTGAAAACAATTCAAAAGCTTTAACGTCATGGACAATAACAATGGTCTTTGCGTCCCCAGAGAATCTGAAGTTCCGTTGTCCTATTCATAACGGCGGATTTACTTATCATAGCACCATTATTTGCTGGAGTCATGTAACGTGGTGTTACCTCCCTTAGTCACTTATATTCAGGGAAAAAAGGAGTGACATTTAATTCATTTTCATGAAAATGTGTACATACTAGAATGAGAACACGCGTGAACTGATTTTGATAATTTAGACAATTTATTTTAGCAAAATTATGTACTTGTTGGGGTGGTCGTCAACCTTTGTAAAACTATGAATTACCCGCTAGCCTATGAGTATTGCTAAAGTTATGTCCACTTGACTGAACCCGCCCCAGGATTTAAAAGTGCAGGTCAGTAGGGTTAGACGTTTGAATTATGGTTGGGTGTTGGGTAATGTTAGATTAGGGTCTAGGGTTAGATTTAGTAATTAGGTTAAGGGTCGGCCATAGTTAACATTAGGGCTGGGACTATGCTTAGGGGTATGAAAAATGCTCGCGGGGAAATCCACGCAAAAGTGACATACAAGACGGAAGTGTATGAAACCCTATTCTGCCTCTTTAAACTTGGCTTACCATGGCCATTTTGGGCTATTTGAACGAGGTTGGGGTTCAAAGAGAGCCCGTTTGGAGACTTATAAAAACCGAATTATCAATTGTATGGAAATCGTATTACCACAAGCACTAATATGCAAACGTGATATTTCTTCCGCCACGCTGCTCTTGGGACTAGGATACGCAGTTGATGACAAAATGCCGTTATGTTCGTACACGGTGGTAATCAGGATGGTCGCTTGCAATTGAATGTTTACCTCGAGGAAGATCACACGTATTCGGGTAATTAAACTAATATGGTTGTTTGAAAGGCCAATAATTCAACAGACAGGCAGCGCTTTCCAGACACTTCTTGGCAGCAAGCAAAGTTATAAATATAGACCCAAAACCGCAATTTAACCAAAAATTACCAAATCTGGTTAATCCGTTAAAATTGCGGGTAAGACGTTGTGACCTAAATTTTCAAAAAAGTCTCTAAACACACCAAAAGCTTCATTTTAGAAAACAAACCAGTATTTATTTATCTATATATCAATCAATATTTGGGATCAATTTCGCTTTATCCGCGGAAAATCCCCAATTTACGAAGTTGCATTAACATTCCAAGACAGCGTTTAGAAGGTATGTTGTTTTTAAAGTTTTATGTTCATAAATCCATTAATTAATTATAAAAAATTAACAAATTCTTGAGGGGTAACATCTAGTGAATGCCGATTTGAAAAAAAATGAGCCTTTTGAACGTGTGAAATCACAGCGAAAATGCGATCTTTTGGCAAATGCAGCTATATGGTCTGACCATGCAGTAGTGGACATTTGGTAAGGTTTTATGAAACAATGGCGGCGGAAAAGTAAGTTGTTGCAAAAGTTATGGAAAACAAAGCATCGGATGCAAATCACAAACTCTAGGAAGCGATTTTATGGATTGATGCCCTAAACTGCCCCTCCTCCCTCCACAGCATCAAAAACGAATCATGACGAGTGTAGGCGTCTGAATGCAAACCGATAGCCCATTCGATACCACTGTCCTTTCTCCAGGGTTGGGGATAATTTTGGAGATAAGGTTAGGTTAGATTTAGAATAAGACGTTAGAGTTGTGCTTAGATTAGGGTAGATTAAGGTTAGGTTAGGGATAAGTTAGGGTTACGATAGTGTTAGGTTTAGCGATCGGTTAGGGTTAGATGTTGGAGTTAGGGTTAGGTATTGTTGGGTTAGGGTTAGATTGGGGGCCTAGGGTTAGAGTTAGGCGTGAGGGTCGGGTCCATGGTTAACATTAGGGCTGGGGACTAGGCTTTTAGGGGTATTAAAATGCTCACGTGGAAATCCAAGCCAAAAAGTTACATGTGTATGAACCTATTCTGCCTCTAACATTAAGTGCAAGGGTTTCAAATCACGTTGGTGCCGGGGCCCTAAGGAAACCACTTGCCCGATGGAATTTCAAATGAACTCATACCACCTTTGAGGGGGGATAAAGACAAGGCCGAAGGTGCAGTATAAATGAATTCCAGGTGAGACGTAATTAGTGTCCGGCGTACTCATAGATCGGCTTCAACGGTAAAAATATAGAGCCACTCAATTCAGTTGTCTTCTTCACGCAACATTAGTTTCACGCTTTATCCGTTATCGTCTGGAAATTAGTGAGCGGGTGGTATAAATCGAGACATAAAAATGTTATACCACCGTTTCGGACCATTGGGAAATGAAGATGAGAACGGGTGGGGTTAAGATCGTGAGTGAAAGTAGTAGGCCTAAATATACTATTAGAATGGGGGGGCACTACCATCTTGGAGGTGACGCGCCCAGATGTAACTGCTGGTAAGACCCCATTTCAGCACCGCGTCACCAAAGACCCCCATATACTTTAAAAAGTCACCTAGGGACCCCCTATTTTTTTAAAATTTTACCAAAATGTCACCAAAGACCACCTATTTTTGTTAAAAAAATGAAAAATTTGCACTCCAAAGGACCCCTATTGGAGAAATTTTGCTTAAATGGGTTTGGGAGCGCCAGCCTTACATCCATACCATTTCAGGTGATCCCCAGGGTTATTTCCTTTACGAATAGTGCGCATGTCCAACTAAATCGCGTTATTTCGTAAAAGGTTACGCTGCAATTAAAATAGGTCTATAGGCCTATAGCATTCGCACTAATGAACGCGTGCTTTATTCCGTTTAACAGCTCTTAACAGGCGAACGTTGCGACGGATATTGATCTTACCTATTTTTTCAGTAAGCTGGGGGGGGAGTGTGACGTCTGTATGACGGGGCTTTAGATATATGCCAACGCTTTACTTTTCTCTAATGAATGCTTCGATGCTTCCATTTCCTTCGATCAATCCACAAAACAGAAATTGTCGGGATAGAGTAATGCGCCAGTAATGCATGCAACAACAGAACAATTCAGCAGACTCAAGTCTCGTCTCCGTTAACTACGGGTTCATCTCCTCCCTGCTGGGGGGGGGGGGCTGGTTTTATCCAGGGGGTGAAGCCATTCAAAACCAGTCGCCGTGCTGGGCGCGGACATTTGAATATTGCACGGAATAAATTATAGTTTGGGTGCTTGTATACACACATAATGTCATCGATACAACAATCCGGCAAAATATCAGTATTGTTGGATGTTGGGGGCTATTGGGTGGTTAAATTTGTCCTACCCATGGCCACACAACGAATGAAAAGGACACTTCAGTGGTCTTGATTTAAATAACCGCCTCAATGAATACAAATTTTCACAAAGCGCGCATTGCATTATGGGAAAAAAGAGTATCTGAGCACAATGATCCAGGTGCACTATATTACACCTGGCCACATACATCATGTTGTATCACTACCGATTAGTGTATTATGCAAAGCAGGCACCCACCAGTATGGGAAGAAGCGCGAGGAGTCCCATTGCTGCTATTGTTGGACTCTATGTTTCTTTGGGTCGGCAAACAGGCTAGAGATGAATTTCTAAAGCTGACGTAACGCTGTACCTCTCTATCTATATAGAACCTCTTTGGTTTTATACCAACGGACGCCAAACAACAAAATTCACTGTGAAGAAAAAAATCTGCGGGGAAAAACATCTAAAAAAATAATAATAATAAGCTAAAGTGAAAAAATCTTTTTTTAATTCTCGTAATTTTTTTTTCATTTGGATTTTTTGGGCGTCGATGGTACACCGTAGGAAAGGAAGCTATTTTGTGTGAATCTTTATGAAAAATACTTACATATGGCCAGAAACTGCGGATGCCTCAAAATCTCTCGTTTCGATTTTATTAAATTAGATTGATTTGGATCCTTGTTTTGTCAGTATGTTCCAGCGAATACGTCTTCGTCGGAATGGTTGCTTTGAGATTGGACACCCAAGGTAGGTATCGAATACCTAAAGAATTCGATTTTGGGAAAAACCGCACTTCATACTAGACCTCCCTCGGGTCCTATAAGGAAAAAGCTAAAGGCTCAGTCACCACAGCCGTTTTTTTGCTAGACAACCACTCAAGACGGCCTCACGACTGGTGCCGATTGGGCCAATTTTCGAAAATCGTGAGCAGTTTTTCTTTTCATGTGTAGTTTTGGCAAGGTCTGGAATGTCCTGTACAGTCTTCTGTAGTCCTACCGATTATTTGCTAGGACACCACTTCCAGACTGCTCAAGACTGGTTGCCGATTGGCCTTTTCGAAATATGGAGTAATTTTCCTTTATGTTGTAGTTTTGGCCAAGTCGGGGAACTCTCCTTTACAGTCTTCTGCAGTCTCGTGTGGTCGGGAGCACGTGGCAAATTTGAAAAAAAAAACCGCCACGATTTTCTTGCAGCTTAAACAAAATCGTCTGCTCCAAGCGGAGGAGATGCAAGCAAACTGGACATGTTAAATCGGCGAATAAACTCGGCGACTACAGAGACACAGTCGCCAGACTTGCAGTCTTGACAGCACATGTCACAACTTGGGGCTGGTCGTGTTAAGGGCTGCGGACTGATGAGACGAACAAGTGACATGCTGATCGCCTACTGCTCGGCGATTTGAGCATTCTCTTGTCTTGTTTTTTTAGAATATGAACAGATGCAGCCGATTGGAAAGAAATGTGCGTCTTGTGTAGTTGGGAAGAGGTGGGTCGCGTCGAGGTTGTCTTCAGTGACCCCCCCCCCCCCCCCCCCCTCCCCCCCCCCGGGACCTTTCTTGGCGTCAACAACTCGGCCACAAGCGACGAGCAGTCTTGACAGCGACATTGCACAACTTGTGCGGTCGATTCAAGGTCGGCGACCAATCGGGGACTGAACAAGCGGCGTCGCCAAGTTAAACACGGCTGGATCGTGTTGATTCCTTGATGCTGTTAGCCTACTGCCTCGGCGTTGCGATCCCTATCTCGTTGACGACGGGGATACTCGCAGACAATCATCCCTGGTCGGGATAAAAATTTGTAAAAATTTTGCAAGTTGAACAAGACTGTAGCCGATTTTGAAAAAAATTCCGGTTTGGGTAGTCGGAAGTGGTTGGGGTCGGGAGCTGTCTTCTGTGTGACTATACCTGTAACTGAACAAGTGCCATGCTTATTTTATGATTGCTGTCGCCTACTGCTAGGGCGATTGCGTATACGCTTGTAAATGTTGTAAGTTTGAACAAGATGCGCCGATTTGAAAAAAAAAAATGGGGTATGTTTAGTTGGGAAGAGTTGGGTCGCGGAGCGGGTTGTCTATGTGTGACTGTACCTTTCTTGGAGTCAAACACTCGGCGACCAATCGACGATCAAGGTCGGCGACTGATCGAGGACTGAACTAGTGGCGTCGCCAATTAAACAGATTGATCTTGTTGATTTCATGAGTCTGTCGCCTACGGTAGGCGTTTCAGCATCCCTTATCCGTGACGCGGGGATTACTCGAGACTAATGCATCCTGGTCGGGATAAAAATTGTAAATTTTGCAAGGTGAACAAGATGAGCGATTTGAAAAAAAAATGCGGTCTGGTGTAGTCGGGAAGAGGTGGGTCGGGAGCTGTCGTCTGTGGTGACTGTACCTGTGACTGAAAAATCCGACGGCTCCCGGTGGTTAAAGGGAAAGCCAGAATAAAAAATGTGGGAAATGCATATTTCTAGCTCTAAATAAAAAAATAGTGATGTTACAATTCCATATAACTTTAATGTAGGAACAAAAACACCAAATAGAGCGCAAAATGTGAAAAAAATGAAGTATTTGAGGAAATTTTTTTTTTTATCCATCTCCCGCAAATAGAATACAACGATGGCGTCTCAAAAAGCTACCATAAAAAGCCGATTGTGGTTTACAACACAATATTACACCGTATGAATCAGGGATATTCAAAGGGAAAGGTTTTTTTATCGCAAGTCGGAATTTTGATACGCGCGCACAGGGGCCGTATGCAAGGGGGGGGGGGGGGGTGCGGCCGCACCCCACCCCCCCAAAATTCCACAAAAGGGGCACAAGGTCCACTTTTGATATAAAATTAAAAAAAAAAAAAGTCCAAAATTAAAGAAAATTTGACAAGAAAGTTCCACATCTTGGTAAGGAGGTGTTCACAAAGTTAAAAAAGGACCCTTTTTTTTGGGGGGGGGGGTTAGGTCCACTTTTACAAAAAGGTCCACTTTTTGAGGTTCCGCACCTCCGCACCCCCCAAAAAAAAAAATCCTGCGTACGGCACTGCGCGCGACGTATAGAAATTACAGACTCAAATAAAAAGTACTGGTTTTTCTAATACACGACTTTTCAAGCCAATACGTCACTTGCAGATTATGTTAACACATCCATGCCAGTAACAAAAAGACCAAAATAGGAATTTTATGTTTGTTTCGAGGTTTCGGATCAGCAAATCGCTGCTTATCCCTTTAAGGAATTCCAAGAGTCCTGTTTGAATTCGCGTTCGTTGCATAGACACGTTGGTTGATATAAAGAGGGCGTGGTATTATAGGATTGGCATTTCCAGGGGGTGGAAGCTGAACAGGTCTGATAAAGCGTCTCCAAAGTTTTGAAATTCAATGTAATAATCTTGTTAATCAGTGACCACGCTCTGACCCAAAGCGAGCGGAGACTGTGGGACAGTCTACTTATATAAATGGGTGTTATTTGACTGGGTCTTATTATCAGAAGAATTTCACTTTTATTTTGGGATATATAATAAAGAGTATACATAAAAATGACAATCAGAATCAAATCAATAACTCAAGTTCACCCAAAACAAAATCGATCGACAGTTATGTCGCGACCACGGTGAATCTGTGGCATTAAATGCTGGATTAAAAACGTCACAACTCATGGCAACCTACGAATACCTGAGCCTACGCTATTTTGGACGTTATATTGAAAATCTGCAAAAAAAGAATGGATGCTCTTTTTGAACAAATCCTTGCCTGGCGAGTGTTCTGGATGTTCTAATTTTATATATAACCTCGGTCGCCTGGTGAATAAAAGGACAAAGTGCATTTTCATATGCTGTAAGGTTTACGTAGTAATGGGCTTGGGAGGTAATATTTACGATGTTTACCCGTCCGCCAGTGAGCTCGGCGAATCAAGATGGCCGTCGGTTCCATAGCCTTTCATCTATCTATCGCTATGATTGAGGCAATACGTACCACCATTGGTTCTATATGATATGGGAAAACACCTGCGCAGCGTAATATTTGCTTTTGTTGTTTCACAAAACAAATTGTATAGAATCGAGAACGGAATGTTGGATTTTCATCAAATATAAAACAAATTATAGCTGAGAAAATAATAATATTTTTATCATTGATAAAATGGAAATGATTATTCAAGTCATTTATAGTAGCCCCTAACCTTCCTTAATGTACGTTCTCTAAATTTCAAAGAAGTCGAAGAGACTTATATTATGGATAAAAAAAAACACAAACTTTTTTTTGACAAGTCCTTTAAAAAATTCAGATTCCACATAAATTATTGCAAACTTAAAACAGTGAAATTTAAAATTAAAATCATCTAAAATTTTGTCCCCAATTTATAAGTTTTGGGAATTAGTGGTTCTTTGTATTAACATGTTTTATTCTGTACCTACATCCATTTCATTGAACTAAAAACCGTACTAAAATATTCAGGACCTTACTTTGATTGTCCAATTTAGAGATAGACTCCGTACACATATACGTGTAACGATCGGTCATTCATAGTGTAGTTTAGCACCCGGAAAAGAAATAAAATGCCTTATTCTTCATTACACAAATAGCTGTTAGAATCAGAGAGGCCACATTAAGCAAACGCCTTTGCCAAACTACTTTTGATTCTTCAAATTCAGAAAACAAGAAGACTTGGGGAGTCTAAAGTGTGCATTAAGCTAAAATTGAATTGGGGAAGAAAATCCACTATTTTCTAGCATGTGATGTGATTTTGACAAGTATTCAATTATTATTATCACTATGTCTTTATTTAATTCGATGATCGCCAGTTTTTCTCCGAGCCTCTAGATATGGGTCTAATCACTTTCTCGACGATCTCGGGTTGTATCATTTACTTGATCTCGAGTGCCTTGCCATCGAGTTTCGCTTCGGCATAGATTCTGCCAGCATCATGCACATAGGCCCACTCCTTCTAAATATAAGTATTCAAAATGTTACACACAATGCTACAGTAGTTAGGACAATGAAAGAAATCCTAATTTTGTATTTTCCGATGATTTTGATAATACCTAATCATTGTACGTGCGTACATCGCCAGATCTCCGAATTACGCGTTTTGTACACGAATGATCATATCAAAGAAAGGATAGATGTTTGAATCCGATTCTCAAAAACCATATCCACAGGTGAGGTTATGCTAAAATTTCTGCCTCAATCCACGCCGCGTAAAATTCTATATATTTTCCTGAAAAAAAAAATAGATTGAATCGGAAATGTCGAAAATGTTTAATATAATGAAGTGAAGCTAAGTAACACAAATAAAGAAAATCAGGCAACAGTATTAATTGTGTAAACCATGAATGGTTATTTGTTACTTTAAAAGCTGTGGAGATTTTATACCAGGATTTTAATATCATTAAAAATAATATGACCCCATTATAAAAAGTTCCATATGGATGTAAATTACGTCTCTTGTCGATGGTAACAGGGATTATCAATCAAAACAAACCACAATTCTACCACGAACGAAAAGAGATAAGGGAACAGATGGTACTGATTGATCGGTTATTGTGACGTCACGTTGTACTAGTAGCGTCCCTGGTATATTTTTAATTAAAACTATAATATTTTGTAGTTAGTTATTGCAAAATCGTTCAGTGACTACACGTGCATTATTTTAAAGCGTTTTTGTTTCACACCAATATGCATATTACTAAACACAGGGTTATGCTTTTATTAATTATGAAGCAGAAACTCAATATCTACTCGATGAATGCAAGGGCACTTAATATATATGTGTATAAAAAATAAACAGTAGTTAGAGTTGGTATACCATCACTGCAGCCAATAAGGTCGAATTGTATTAACAAAGCCTGGTATTGTACACGGTCATTTGCGTATTATGCTGCAGTACGCTGGTAGGCCTTCACTGAAACCATCTATTGCGAAACATGTTGTATTTTAAGTGCATTTTTTTAAGACCATTGCAGGCCCTCCTACTTGGCTGAAAGGTGGGGGTCAGCCGATTTCAACCAAATTTCACAGCATGGATTGGATTTTGTTGAATAATCATGACACCCAAAGAAAAAATAAATCGACCCCCCTTAATGGTGGAAATGGGAACCACCTTAAAAATGGCCTAGTTACTCTTACATTTGCGGGAAAAAATTGAAAAAATGGCAAAAAAAAAAATTTTTTAAAAAGAAGGAAACCTACTTAATAATTAAATAACAAATTACATCATTGAATCAAATTTTTGTTAAGCAGTATTGTTTATATCTGCACATGTTTATGTACCAGCAGTGTTTCTAGAAGATGGATTTTTCTAACGCTGAAATCAGTGATTTTCACCAAGTAGGACAAAATTAAGCAAAATGTCAATATTACCCCTTTTAAGCAACCATTCTTAAAACTCAAATC
>JAMKCH010029544.1:0-64872 GCA_023653785.1 Ophioderma brevispina
ATTTCAATCGAAACCCGGAAAATTCAAAATGGTCACCAAAAAAGTAAATAACAGTATCTCATGATGTATTGTGAGAGAAAAGTCACGTTCAAAGTCTGCAAACAACAGTGAAAGGATACGCAGCCATGTGCTAATCTGAAACATCGACAAAACATCAAAATTCATATTTGTAGTTTTGTTATGGGCATGGATATGCGAACATAACCTGCAGTAGTTGGCTTGAAATCCGGGTGTATTAAGACAAGGCTAGTAATTTTGTATTCCGATTCTGTAATTTCTATATGCCCTACGTGCGTATCAACTTTTGACTTGAGATCAAAAAGCCGTATGGGGAGTCACTGACCTCTTGACAGCGGGTCAGAGTCGCCTATTGAAACATCAGGAAGTTACTTTTTACCTTGACATTATGGGGGAAACAATTGCATATTACCTTGTCAAACAATAGAACATCTGTGTGGAATATGTGCACCAGCATTTTCGTGTTCGGAATCCTTATGACTTACTGACTATACGGACCATATGACATAATGTCAACATGATTAGAGTAATTTTCAAGTTTGCCCCCTGTGTTAAACGTAAAGTTGGCCCCTATTGAAAAAGTTGACACACCAATTTGACAACACTACTACCTTTCTTTGATGTAAGAAGGTCCATTAATAAATGCCAAAAGGTCAAAAGCGGAGATTGTAGTGGGACATGAACGATGATGTTTGACCCAAAGGTCCTTGCTCCAGTTCTATTAGTGTAGATATTGAGGACGCCATCGTTTGTATTTGTTTTGCGGGAGATGATATGACAAAAATTTCTCCAAATACTTATTTTTTTTCACTAATTTGGTAGGTTTGCTCACATTAAAGCAGTTATTTGTAAATGTACCAACTTATCCCTGATTTTAAAAGTTTAAAATTTGCATTTCAAATTTTTTATTCTCTCGCTTATGTTCGACCATTTTAAGGGCAAGGCTGCGCTGATAAGAAAATGGCCGTTGCCAAAATAATTTTCAACCCAAATCTCATTTGAAAGGTGCTGACCAAAAATGGCTCCAAAAAAACAAAAAAAAAACATGGATCATTTAAAAAAACTATGGTATAATTACAGTGACACAAAACATGTGTGATAACAAATGTCGAAATTGAGGTTTACAGCGAGGCAATTTCAAAATTCCTTAAGGTACCGGCAGAGGAACGACGCTCTACAGCCAGATGTCAAACATTCAAGAGTGGCTGAAAAGCAAATTTTTCACGACCTATGATGTACTGTCAACAGTCAAGATTGGGCGCGCGGAGAAGTTGACGCCACCACGGCAAAAAATATACATGTACCTCATTTCCAATTCCAGTGCTAAAGATATTATAATTCTAATTGCAGCAATACAGGATATGAGATTACACACATCAACAAATAAAGTTTGGGAAACAAGAGTGCCACAAGCCAAAAGGTATGGATAAGATGACTGCCAAACAAGTGAAACCATATCTTGCCTCCCCAGACCACAGAAATCTTAAGGTGTTGGATGCACAAGTCATCAGCACTGAACATGATACCAGCTACAAGTTTTAGGGTTTATATATTACCGAGTGCAGATATCATCAAAATTCAGTCAAAATATCATCATTTAATTTTAACCCAAAATTGTTAAATTATTACCGATTTGGCCGACAAGTCGACTGTTTTGCCGTCAATAAAAGCAGCTTTTTTCCGACATTAATTCTGTAAGTGGGGGTTGTCACAAACCCCAACCCCCCTCACCTCAACTCCACACCGGACGGTTCCGATCATATTAGCACATGTATGAAATGAGAAATCGAAAAAAAATAATCTGATTTTTTGAATGTCGTATAAACTAATAGGCACCGTAATAGTAACTCAAAAGTAAACATATTTTAGACAAGATCGGTGAGCAAAAAAAAATTCAACTGTTTTGGTAGGTAAAGGTGGTTAAATTTACAAAAAAAGTGAGTTATCGTATAGGGGGTGGGGAAATTGTTTTCGGGAGTAAAAGGGGTACAATAACAGGGGTCAAAATTTGAAATTGATCCAATCATGTTGAAAAGTAGTTAAGTTAATATTAATCATACGGATTCCAAAAGGTATATTGTTACTATCTGCGGCCGAAAGTTTGGAGTAGTTATAGATAAAAAAGAGCAAACAATCAATACAAAGGGTCATTTTCAGATTTTAAAAAATACTCCGATTTGGATAAAATCGGTTTGCAATTATTAGATGGAGCTCATAGGATAAAAATAAGATTGTTTTGAGGGTCATAAATGCTACTTACCGAAGTAGGGGGAAAAACAGGTCCAAGCCCATTGAATGGAATGGGATGTTGACATTTGTCCCCCCCAACATTGAGAACTAAGCATTTAAGAACAGTCAAAATTGATACGTACCAGTGACCTTAATTTGGCGTTGAAAGTATCTTTAGTATCAATAGCTCTTGAAAATATGATAGGAATAATTTGTCAGCCATTTTGTCCGCCATATTGATTTTTTAACTCAGATGAAAATTGCCAATATTGCTAAAGGAGATAACATAATATATATCGAGATATATCATATATTGCAATTTCTTTGTAGTATTGGGCCGTAAAATGCATCTTAGAATCCATTCTAGAATTAAGCCTCACGAGCACCAAACGTGGATGCATGATTTTAAGATCAGGAGCCCTTCAATATATTACAAAGAAGAGGTCACATTTGCCAACAGTATTAACATTTTAGGTATGGTTGTATAAAGTTATTTTAAAGTCGCAATTTGTTTGCATTGAAGAATTGAGACCAAGTGTGGTAATGGATGAGAATCTTTCTGTAAGCGCTTTATATTTCCTGTACGTGCGCTGCAGTATCTTAATTTTTTGTGGTGATAAAGTCAGATTCTAATACGCAGTGCGGAGAAGTGAAATATAACATTGTATAAAAACTTGTTAGGAAGATTTTTTTAAAAGCAAAAGTTGATTAGGCCTAATGAATTAATTCAGGGTTTAGGGTACGTGCCGGTGGGATGTTGATAGTGATTGATTGATTAATATTACTCGTCGAATCAAATTAAAAGCATTGTCACAATTAATCTATCATGCACGCATTGGATTTTGTGTATGTATACCAACAGAAGTCTTACCGGGACTTAAATATTTAATCTCTCCATAAGCATTATTGATTTTCATAGTTCCCCTAATCATTAACGCCAGCACGCAAATTGTTCTCCCTTAAAGGGACGATGGCGTGATGCCCAGTATATAGTTTAATTTTAGGCCATGACCTGAAATTCATCGTTCTGATAGGCCGATACCAAAAGAATTAAAATCGGCCAAGCCGTCGTTAAGAGTTAATTATGAGGGTCCCATGGACCCCCCCCCCCGGGCACTACAGAAGTCAGCTGAGAATATAAAAGAAATCAAGAAAAGAACCAAAGGATTTGTTGATGAGGATACATATAAGTAAACAATTCAGTACATTAAAAATAATTAACCCTGTATATGCTGAAAACAAACAATTTCACATGAGGACTGTTGCTTAAACCCGTTGTTACTGTAAAAGTCTATGGGAAAATTATTTTTTAGAAATGTTATTTTAAACACCCGTAAAAATACATGATTCCCTAAAAAATGCGAGTTTTGTGTTAATATATGTAATTTGGGTCTTCTACGAGAGGAATCAACAAAACAACCTTTTAAAAGTTTAGTTTGAGGTAAAGCCCATGAGTTCATTTGAATTTTCCGTCTTTTTGCCATTTTTTGCAGCCAAAAATAAACAAGTTTACAATTTTTATTGCTGGATTTAGGGTTGTCTAATGACCAGTCACATTTGTTATAAATTTCGTACAAAAATTCCCTCGGGGAAAGTGGTTTCCTTACATGGGACCCCCCCCCCCCCCCCTTGGGCACCAACGGGAGGCGAAAAAACCCCTTGCCTAAGTGCTTCAAGTCGAGTTTATTTTGCATTTTCAAGCAAATTATGGGACCAGGTGACAATGATGAAATCTTCTTTATTTCCTCCGTCCGCTGTCATTTTATCTAATTGTTATTTTGTGTATATTTTTTGTTCATGAAATAGCTTTGTTAACACTTATTATGGTCTTGTGGCACTCACATTGGGGTATAGGGAACCGCTCATGTGAAACCCCTCTGAAAAAAACACTTTACTTTGAAAATTTTTTAAACAATTTATAGGTAGGGTTACATCGGAAACTACCGCAGAACAGGGTAAAATGAAAATCGGTTTTACTGATTTACAAGGGGTGAGTCCAAAAAGCGATTTTTATGTTGTGATAAATATTCTTTCCATCCGAAAAATTGAAAAAACACTTTACCGAATATGCTTTTCCATAAAAATTTGTTCCAATAATAGGAGAATATAAATCTAGCATTTTGCTGAAAAAAAGAAATAGGTTTACTTCCAGTATGATTTAAGGGGCAAACAAGCGCAACCGAGGCTTATTTATAATAATAGCATAAAACGCCATGGCCGATTTCAATTTGTTTTCCATTTAAAATATGCGAACTGACTGGGGCGATTACATATAGATCGTGCGCAAAATAACCGGGAAAAATAATAGCGTTTAAAACATGGCGCACGAAAACAAAATATTGGGTACAGGGGCCCTTATGCGTTAACAAGTCAAATTTCTGAAGATATATATGCGGGGGCTATGCATTGAAATAACTTGCTAGAGAAAACTTTTTACTTCTAAAGTGGAAAGTGATGAAATGAGGAGTGACTCTATGAACCAGTCGTGGTTGGAGTTAGTTAAAATTTCCTCTTTTGAGAGTGAATTTCTGGCAAATATTCACTCTTATGAGAGTGACAATTCGTGATTGATGAAGGTAATCATAAACAAAATTCACTCGTTACAGGGTTAAAATTTAACCTCAACAAGGACTGGTCCTAGAGTCACTCCTTGAAAGAGGGATTTCACTATTTTACTTTTAGAGAGTCTTAGCAAAAGTTGATACAGACTGTCCCAATAAAAAAAAACTATACAATCAAATTAAAAATTATAAAAAATATAAACAGGCATTTTGTCAGATATTTGACTGTATGTTAGGACAAGATCCTAAAAGCTAAATCCTCGCTTTATTCCATCCATTGATGGACCCTAAGCTGAGATATTGGCAGTTGAACACAAAGGAAAAAATACCACTTGGGCGTTTCACCTAAGTCAAGAAATAAAGTTCTAAGCGTTTGTAGAATCATGTGGGATTAAACCCTTTTAAAAAAGACTATTGTACAGATCAGAAGTAATGTATGACATACAGTGAAACTAAGTCAATGATTTATTTTTCAGTGAAAAAAGCACCATAAAATTATTATGTTGTGGGATGGCTGAAATGAGGGACTTACTCTAAGGGGGGACAATAATCATGAAATGCATGGAAATTTGGGAATTTGATGCGAAACTAATGTAACAGTTCACAAGTCTGTTGAGGGACAAATCTGTGGACACCGCTCCTAATGTTGTAGAGGGACAACTTACCCTTTCCCTATTCCCCAATGCCTCCAAGATGCCAGAGAGGGGAATTATGGTGAAGAAAGCCGTGTTTAACAAAGAGCAATAAGGAAAGGCATTGTTTTTAGGCTTAGGGTTTCAGGTTACTTTCAACAAGGGGTTTTTTTATGTTCTACCTTCTGCTGAAACCTGGAGTAAGTAAAGCTTGAGACAAGAAGGACGTTTGGATTTGAATTTCCCAATGACACATGTATTATTAGCAATTGCGACATTCTAAAGTTATAAATTTTTAGGTTTTATATCACAAGAAAGCAGCACTTTATAACATATTTTTTATTTTAAATTTTCAAATAAAGAATGTCTGATGGTGATCTTCAATAGCGTTTGTTGATATCGATAGCGAAAACTGGCCCAACAGTTTTTCCAATTGTCTAAGTGATAATAAGCCATAACTCCTGAACCAGGACCCCAAAATTACACCAACTACAAATTTCATAAAGCTGAAACACTCCTAAAAGAATCAGTAAAACTCCAGTGAGATGTGTGAACTTAAATTTGTGGCCCCAAAAAAAACTTAATCTTATCTTTGATGGTATAGGTTTGTTGGGGGACGTCTGTAGTTGAAGAACTTCATTGTCCAATGTCAGGACGTGTGGCGGTTATGTGGTGACAATGATTGATTAAAGAGAGATTAAATTATTACGGCAAGTTGAATGTTGGTGTAATCAAATTAAAAGCATTGTCACAGATTTATCTTCCTGTATTTTATATAGCATATTCACGAAAGACGACAGGGCATGGTTGCTTTGGTGACATCATAATCTCTTTCATTACTCATTATTGATTGCAACGTAGCTCAAAGAATCATTATGCAAGCACGTGATCCTCTCTTGGAAGGCCTGAGTCAGAATTCCGAAAGAGGGCGCACCTCAATTTAGGACAAATTGTGCTGTTTGAGATATATAAGGCTTGTTGATTACCATTCTTACATATGGTGTGTCCCCTCGGCATGGAAAAAAAGTAGTCTCTCTCATATTTAAGAAAGGTTCACCAATTTCAGTTTATCCGCCTGTATGAAAAATCTTCCGAAAAACTTGATTCACAGCCAACTTTACAAATTTGTTACAGATGGAACCTTCTGTCTTCAAACCAATCTGGTTTCAGGGCAGGGCACTCCACTCAAACTCTCATTCTGTGGGTCACAGAATATTTGCTCGATAATTTGCAATTATGGTGGAGTTACGGATGTGGTATGTTAGAAATAAAAAGGGATTTCGATACAGTGCCATCACAAAACTTCCAAAAAAATTCAGGAGGTATGGGCGAGAGGGGTACTAAACTCAAATGGGTGATTCTGACCAAAGATTTGTTTGTGCGGGCCATGTTTGTTAGACCAGATCCTAAGCTAAATCCTCGCTTTTATTCCATCCAATTTGATTGACCCTAGGCGGAGATATTGTCAGTTTTGACACAAGGGAAAAATACCACTTGGGCCAGTTTTTCACCTTAAGGTTCCGAAATAAAGGTTATAAAAAAGGAAGGAAAAGCAATCGGGAGACAAGTGGTGAAAAAAAAAACATAGGGGAATACGAAGGCTTCTTTTCTGCCTCCTTTTTTTTCTTACCCCTTTCAAACAAGAATATTGGTTACAGATCAGATGAATGTATTATCATACATTGAACTAATCAATATAATTATTTTTCAGTGAAAGCAACCATAATTATTATTTGGTGAAACTGATGGACTTTACTCTCAGGGGGGACAATAATCCTGGGAAATGCATGGAAATTTTTGGGAATTTGACTGCTGAAACTAATGTACACACAGACATCTACAATTCTGTTTGATGGATAAATTTGGTGACACCGCTCTAATGTGAGACCACTTAACCCTTCCACTATTCCCCACTGCCTCCAGATGCAGAGAGGGCATATGGTGAAGAAAGCATTTTCAACAAAGAGCAAGAAAGGAAAAGATGGTTTAGGCTTCGGTTTCAGGTACGTTTCAACAAGTTTTTTATGGTTCTACCTTCTGCTGAAACCGGGAGTAAAGCTGAGACAACAAGACTGTTGGGATTGGAATTTCCCAATGCCACATTATTTATTAGCAATTGCGACATTAATAAAGTTATAACATTATGTTCAATCTTCACAGAAGCAGCACTTTATACGCTATTTTTTATTTTCATTTTCAATAAATAAGTCTGATGGTTGATCTTCACTAGCAGTTTTGTTGATATCAGAATAGCCCAAACTGGCCCAAACAGGTTTTTCAATTGTCTCGATAATAAGCCATATAACTCTGACCCACCCCCCCCAAATTGACCACCAACAAAAATCCCTCATGAAAGCTGAACACTCCTAAAAAAGAATCATAAAACTCCAGTTGATAATAACTTAAATTTTTGGCCCAACAAATGACTACTTTTATTGTATAGTTTGTTTTGGGGGGACAGTCTTTATGTTGAATGAACTTCATGTCAATGCGGACGTGTGGCGTGTGTATGATGGTGACATTGATTGGATTAAAGAGATAAATCTTACTGCAATCTTGAATTTGGTGTAATCAAATTAAAAGCATTGTCACAGATTTTATCATGTCCTGTATTTTATATATCATATTCACGAAAGACGCCAGGCTGTGACATCTAATCTCTTTCATACTCTTTTTGATGGCCAGAGCTCACATGATCATTAATGCCAGCACGTGATCCTCTTCTCTTGAAGGCTAAGTCTAAGATTTCCCGAAGATGGCGCCCACTCATTTTCTGACAAATTGTGCTTGTTTAAGTATATATAATGCTTGTTGAATGCCATTCTTACCTCTGGTGTTGGCCCCCTCGGCATGGCAAAAAAAGTATTCTCTTCATATTTAAGAAAGGTTATCACCAATTTCAGTTATTCCGCCTTGTATGAAAATCTTCGAAAAACTTTGTTCACACGCCAACTTTACAAATTTGTTAGCAGATTGCAACCTTCTGTCCTTCAAAACCACATCCTGGTTTCAGGGCAATGCACTCCACTCAAACTCTCCTTCTGGGGGTCACAGACTATTTGCTCGATAATTCATCAATTCTGGTTTGTATGTATACGGGTGCTGTCTTTTTAGAACTTAAAAAGGTATTTGATACAGTGGCATCACAGAAACCTTCTAACAACTTCAGGACTTTTGGCGAGCAGGGTCCTAAACTCACATGGTTTGAATCTTGACCACAGATTTTGTTTTTCGCAGGGGGCCATGTTTTTTAACGCTGTTGTGTTTGCCCACAAAATTTTATGTAACTGCCCCTAAAATATCATTTACGCACATTTTGGTGGAAAAAATCAATCGGCGGTCTAGGGTGTTTTTTACTAAGTAGCTTAATCAGCATTTGGTCGCTATTCAAAAATTGTTTTTTCTCTCTCCTCTCCAAACGATGACGGCCAATTATTATTGCAGCAATGTAAATGTACTCAAGGTTCTCCTATTTTGAGCCAACTTTTATGGAAAAGGTCTTTCGGAAAATTGGGATCGCCATTTTGAATAGGTGCAACCGAATTTTTAAACATTTTCCTGGTTATGTCGTCGGGGTTAATGTACCCAATCAATGACCGGAGTTTTTGGTAAAATTCCCGCAATGCGAATGCAGAAGACCGTATACCTTAGTGTTAAAGTTTAAGTTGTTTTATGTTTTAAGTCCGCTTTTCTTTTTGAAGGGCACCGTAAACTTTTTGGACCACCCTGTTTCTGCAATGTGATTTGGATAATCAAGCTTGATTATAAATACTTTCCGCCATGGTGACAACTTGAGCCTTTCGCCTCTCATGGTTACCGATTTCAATAAAGACATCCGAGATGTTTGGTAGCATGTGGTATTATAGGAATAGCTTTTTACATAAGCATTACTCGTTACTTCAGCAATTTGTAGTCTTAAGTGAACGACGTATATTTGTAGCACCCTTCCCAACAGCTAAGCCACTATATTATTGGATCTACAAGCATTATATTCGGCATGCTCCCTGGCGAACCACCCTGCAGCGCCAAGGTGTGGGAGAAATGCTTTCTATATCTTTATTACTAAGGCTATATAGAACTGGATGATGCCGAATTCAACGCATTGATACAAGGAAGCTGGGGGCGGCCTCGCCCCATAAATAGGTTTCCCTCGTTCATCCAAGCCAACAGTGGAAAATCCGTCAGGAGTTTATATAAATGATTGAGGTGATCAGTTGAAAGGAGCAGACATAAGAAAAAAACCGTGCCATTAAGAATCAGCATCTTAGCAACTCGTTTTCGATCACAAAACATTGTTTCGGTCCGCGTTCGGGAAACATCTTTGTAGCGTACGCACGCTCATCTTGTAGAATTATATGTACTAGATCAGTATACAATAAGACAGAAGCGATGACAAATTGCACAAAGTCAACTGCGTGGAGAGCACCCCAACCCATTAGCAACGCTTTAAATTTGCAATGGGAAAATGTCGAAGACCAACCATTGAAAGCATCTTAGACCAGGCCATCTACACATACGTGATCACGGGCCATTCATGGGGTAAGGTGTGCAATTTACAGAGATAAACCGGGCAAAAGTCCATCGGGGGATAGAAGACTGGGAGGAGACTGGGAGGAGGAGAAGGGATGGCTGGTGGCATGGGAAAAAAAGGAGGGGAGGGACAGGAGTAGCGTAGAAAGAAGGGGGAGCGGAGGGGGGAGGAGGAGAGGAGTGAGGGTGACTAAAACGGGGGTTAAGAGGATGGGAGTCCAGAGGGGGAGAAAAGAGATGCGGGCATGTGGATACGAGGGCGAGGAACGCAACCCGACCTCAGGGGCGGCGACCGGTAAGTAGTGAAGGAGAGTATAACAGGGGGAGGTGGAAGGAATGAGGATGGGGAGGAGGGAGGGGCGGGGAGGGGGGGAACTGATAAGGTCGAGGGGAAGGAAAAGAGGGAGAACAGCCATGATCGGAAAAAGGGTCTTATGTGGCAAGTGAAGAGCGGGGAGGATGGGGTGGAGAGAGGAGAAGGAGTGGGGCCGCCATGAGGCAATGACATCACCAGGCTCTAACTGTTTGTTTCACTGCCCACGCGTTTCTCCCTTTGACGATATACGAGTCTAACAGGATTGCAGATTGCAATATACGCTAATTGCCACGAGTGTAATTATAAAAACTGATGCAAATTAAACATGACAAAAAATTAACAAAATTGGACATGACGCATCCATACCCAGTGAGAAAGAAGGGTGAGGGAGATGGGAGGAAGAAGGGCAGCGGATAGTGTGGGAAGGGGGAAGGAAGAGTTCGGTAGAGGTGAATGAAGAGGAGGGGGGATGTTAGAGAGAAATGGAAGTTGCAGAGGGAGAGAGAGGAATAGAGTGGGGGAGGGGGAGAAGTGCATAGGGTGGCAGTGGGAGGAGGTAAAAAGGGGGGCCTGGGGAGGGAGATGGGGCAAGGAGAGGGGGGGGATAAGTGAAAGAGTTAGAAGAGGGGAGGAGGGGAAAGCAGAGGGGGGGGCGAGGTTTTGATGCAGGTCAGGAATGCAGTTATGATAAGGAGTCATATCTACTGGATTTTTAAAATAAGTCACGAGGTACTGCATTGATCCGCCAATGAGTAATGAAGCATCGCTGATAGCTAGGATAGACAGGTAAAAATTGGTAAGAGTACGCATACTTTGAATACGGTACAAACACAGGAAAGCACTGTTGCTGCGAGCCCCAAGGCAGTACGCCGGCGACAAACACAAGGATAATAATTTTCTTGTAACGCCTGTATAATATAGAGCCGCTTCTTCTTCACTTGACAACACACATCACCCCACCCTTCCTGCATCAACAGTAGTATTCATAGCTCTGGATAGTTTTGAGTAAAACCCAAACGAACAATGCATGATAACATACTTAAAAATATCCTATTAAACTAAGGCACACTTCCCTGAAATGTACTTTAGATGCAAATATTATCAAACAGCACGACTTGTTTCTCTTCTTCGTTAACTACAAATTCCTGATATATCAAAGTCTATTAAAATATGAAATGTCATCTTAACTCAAACAGTGCTGATGAAGATTAAAAAATGATGGCGTATTTTTCTTCTCTAATCATATTAGTCGTTCTCTTCTCTATCATAAACAGCAATCGCGTCGCCTTGTAATGCCAATAATTTATCTATCGACAAGTCAACCGGAAATAGTATAATATCAAATTATTAGTGAACTTGAATCCTTCGCCCGTTATTTTAAATGATTCCCGTAGAGTAGTTAATGAATTTATTACCCTTTCCGGATTCAAGCATAATTATAATCAATGGGCTAACAATAAAATATTACATAATTTCATATACACCCATATTCTCTTAGCCTTATTTGGTCTTATTAGTCATTATTTCTTGTTTAATTTAATTTCCCAAATCCGCATTTTCCGCAAAAGCGATTTGGAAACATTTCTAAATTTTTCCTTTGGGCCAATTAGATAAATAATGCTCATTATCAGTAAAAGAAGAAACACAGTAGTGTTTCTTCATTTACTGAGTGAAGAACAAAGTAGTGTTTCGCGTTAAGTTGAAAAAACTCACGGAACATTTATATCAAACTTGCGAAAACATTCCAAACCGCTAACCGTATTCATTTTACTCCCTTGTACTTGTGGCAAGAATAGATTGCCCTTCTTATACTAGTGCAGTATCAATATCATGAAGAATTTATTATTATTATGTTGTTGTTTGTTGCTATTATTGATGTCTTATTAAATATTTATGAATTTCCTGTGAGTAAACAATTTTTATTTTATGTCAAATTTCTTTGTATCCATAATAACTAAAATCAATTGAGTAATACTTTTATGTAGTTCCGAGTTGGAGGTTTCGAGATTCGAGTTGCCTTTTATAGTTTGTTGAGTTGCTTTTAGATACCCGAGACTACTTTCAAATAGCTTGCGTAGCCTATATTAGAACACTGGGAAAGATTAAGAGAGAGAGAGAGAGAGATCGTCTGTGGCATAAGCTAACTTTTTACTCTATAAAAATCTAACAAAAAAATAATCTAAAAAAACAGGTAGAAAAAAATCTAGTGAAAGAAATTAAGTCTAAAAAGAACGGAAAAAATCCAGAAAAAAAGTTGGTTTTGAATCCGATGGTAGACCGGGACTTAGCTGACATACGTTCATTACAACACAGTCATTTTTAGCCGGTCTTCATTTACCACAGCTTTATTTATTTACCCCGATCTGCTTTTAAGTTTACATGACCTGTTTTTTATTTGCTGACCTGTTTTTATTTACCGAATTTATTTACACCTGCCTGTCTTCATTGCCTGACGTGTATTCATTTTCTTACCTGCTTCATTTACATTACATGTAGGCCTACTTAAGTTTATCTAACCTGTTTTCATTTACCACTCTGTATTTTTTTAACCACTTGTCTTCATTTATGTGACCTGTTTTAATTCACTACAATGTGTTTTATTTAGAGGAACGTGTATTGTAAACACTATACCTCTTGTTTTCGAAACTACCTTGTAAGCGTTCTATATATACTACCATAAATACGCATTTTGGTGACAGCTTTTTGAACGACCTCATACTTTGTACTACCATAAAATTTGAACACTACCTTTTGTTTTTTAAAACACTAGCTTTTTAACTACATATCCCCATAGCAAATTTTTAACTACTACCATATGTGCAATTTTTTAAAAAATTGCAAGGCTACACTGAACATGTTCAGCATTTATTCTACTACCCTTTTGACCGATCCACATGGGCAGGCGCTTTGTGATTTACCGCTCTCAGTATTAACGTAACTCGGGCGGAGGTATGCGTATTACAATACCAATCATGTCTGGCGTACATGCGGGCTACAATTTTTTCCCAAAGTCAACTCGAACTCAAAAAGTAACTCGAACTCAAAGCAACTCGAACTCGAACTCTAAAGCAGCTCGAACTCTAACTCCGAACTCTACAAGCAACTCGAACTCTAAAAGCGACTCGAACTCTAAAAGCAATTCGAACTCAAACTCGACACTCTATAACTCGAAATCATAAAATAGTTTTTACCCTATGGGAGTGGTGGCAACCAAATTCACGTACAACCGTGATACTACTTTAAAACAAATCGACCTGTTACAATAACCCTACCGTCCATAATACATGAGCATTAAAAAATGTATTCTGGTTTTATTAAAAAGCCTCTATGGGTCAAATACCAACAAATTTGTATAGTAAAAAGACTTTAAAATTACAATGATTTGCACATAACAATTGTACCAACATTGGAGATCACAGTGGAAGGAGATTCAAATGCACTAACTGTTTTCCGATCCATCTCAGAACAACAATCCTGTCCGCCTAAACCGGATCGTGGGGCGCTGATGGGAAATTTTTGGTTTAAAAACCCCATAGTCCACTTTAGTCGTTAAAATTGTATTTTTGCACAGAATTATAATTGGGGGAAATTAGTATATATGATTCGTTCGGCTACATCACATACTTTTTTTCATATTTTTTACAGTTTTGAGAAAATTCGGTATCGTTAATATGACTTTCATAATTACAAGAGTTTCAGACTTGGACTCTACCTAATTATGAGATTTAATTAGCACTTTGATCTATGCCTAAAATTACGTACATGCATACTTTACATGGCGAATGCCATACGTTCCATACGGAGATATCTGTGTTTCTAATCTAAGAAAATCGAAATCGATAAAGATACATTATCTCATCACATACAGATCTATACAGATCAAATCTGCGTCATTACAATGCGACTAATCGGACATAGATTACTATGTGATGCACTGATTCAACAATTGCGCCTTTTTTATAATACAGTGATGAATGCGTCACTCTGTGCGAGCTGTGTCTATCTCATACATCGTAATGGAAAAACAAAAAAAAAATCTTCGTCACATGCTGATCTATAAGTTTTAGTCATAATTAACAGTGTGGCAAGATAACATCATTTATTTTGGTCACTGAATTAAAAACCTCTGAAGTGTTTTCTTGATTATATTTATTTCCATTTTGCCTGGTATAAATGACGCAATCGTCTGTTTTCACTGAATCGTATTACGAAGGACCTTCAATTGTGATTTCTCGAAAAACGTTATATTTGTGAATCATTATTTTTACAGAGCCGACGATTGAGACATTACTCTAAATCCAAGTCTGGGGGTCAAGCATTCGATTTGCAGTCTTTCACAGATCCATTTCAGCTTGCTGTAGTTTCATATTAACAATCCGTTAATGTAGGCACAATAGTAGAAGGCAGCGTTTTCACTAAAGTCAGATCTTATCTGAGAAGTAATAGGTCATTATGGAGTCAAACAATCAAAGCACAAGCTGCCATCCGCAGAACTTTCGAAACGTCCAAGGCACAGTGCATGATGTAATGGATGACTTTTTTAAAATGGAGTAGCGTATCATGGCACATCAGTTGTTGTAGATGTACTCCAAAGGATGCAAGGACGGTGTAGAATTAAGAAGATATCAAAGTCTGGAAATTCAACGCGCAACTTGTGATGATTGAATGAAATCTTTTTTTCAATGATAAGTAACTTCCTCTGAAATTCCGATTTTGACGCCGGAAAGTATCCATCAATAATAGACTGCTTTATTTGCTACCCCTATCCTTACGATGGACATGTGGGGAAATTTATGGCAGCTTCTACACATGTAAGACAAATTTTCAATGACTTAACAAACCTCCGGGCTGTTCTCAAATATTCTGACGTCACGCAACGTCCTTTAATGAGCAGCCCTCAATCGAATACAGGCGGCAAAGTCCCTACAACAGTTTTCTAAGTGACCTGATCAATACAGTTTGACACTCAAACACAAGCATTATTTATGGGTTTGTTCGTAGTACTGTTGGGGTAAACCGCATCACTGTTATAGAGCAGGAGCAGATACACAGTGTCCTTATTTAGGGAGTTCGTTCATGGCCCTACTACATCTAGGTTTGACATCTTTTAGTATTAGTATGGACCACCCTACATACATCAATGCAGGTAGTTAGTTGAAAGTTTACCCTGATTAAATTTAAATGCTTGCAAATATTTGCCGAGGAATGAGGACCCCAAAAAGTATAGTTTGATTAATAAATTTACTCTTAACCGAGATAAAGGGTCAAAGAAGGTCACTGCCATTGTTTTGAATTGCCTCAGACCTATTTAATGTCATGCCCAGAGCCTACTAACTATGCATTGCCGAGTCTACAAACTCTTTCCTTATTTTTACACATTAAGCTGGATGGATATTGTTTCATTTTTTAGCCAAAATTATGGAAATGACACTTTTTGCACTTTTAGGCCATTTTACCCAATAACTCTAAATCCAATTGTCATATATGGTACAACTATACATTTTCGGAATTCTTGTGACTAGACGGCAATATGCCATAACATTTTCAACATGATTAGAATTTCAAGTTGACCATCCTGTTGTAAACTTAGAGTGGGCCGCCTCATTGAAAAAGTGACAACCACAATTTGACACCACTAACTACCTGCTTTGAAGTTGAGGTCCATATAACTGCCAAGGTGTCAAAGCGAGATGTAGTGGGAACATGAACGATTATTGTTGAACCAAGTCCTTGCTCCCGTTCTAGTAGTGTTAATTTTGAACGCCATCGTTGTATATTTAATTTGCGGGAGATGAATGACAAATATTCCCCTCAAATAATTATTTTGTTTTCACTATTCGGTATTTTGTCTCTACATTAGAAAATCAGTTATTTGGAAATGTACACACTATCCCTGATTTATAAGTTTAAATTTTGCATTTCAACATTTTTTATTCTCCTCGCATTATAGCTGCTAATGCCTTTTTTCAGTTCATGGCCATTGGCTGCGCGTGATAATGAAAAATGGCGTTGCCAAAATTAATTTTCAACCCAAATCCCTATTTTAAAGGTGGCGACAAATGGCCACCAAAAAAAAAACATGTTCATTACAAACATATGTCTTAAATTACACGTGACAAAAACACGTGTGTTAAAACTGTTCAAATTGAGGTTTACAGCGAGGCAATTTCACATTCGCCTTAAGGTACCCGCAGACAACACGTTCGTACCGCCAGATTCAATTCAAGATGGCTAAAGCCATTTCTCCCACCTATTGATGCTGTCAACATTCAAGATGGCACGCTGGAACTATGACCACCACATTGCAAAAAATATACTGTACCCCTTCATTTCCATCGGTTGCTAAGAATATTAGAATTCTAATTGCAACATACAGGATATGAAGATTACACACATACAAAAAACAATGTTTTGGGGAACCATAGTGTCCCCAAGCCAAAAAGGACGACAGAATGAATGCCCAAACAAGTTGAACCACATCTTGCAATCCCCAGACCACAGCAAAGCCAATTTCTTTCCATCACTAACCTGATACAGTATAATATTTTTTAGGTTGTATATTACAGAGTGCAGACTTTAATCAAAATTCAGTAACAAATTCATTCATTTAATTTGAAAAAAAACCAAATCTGTTAAAATAATACCGATTGGCCCGACAAGTCTACTTTGTTTGCCGTCAATAAAAGCAGGTTTTTTCGACATAATTCTGTAAGTGGGGTGCACAGGACCCACCCCCACTCACCTCAACTCCACACCGGGACAGTTTCCGATTATTTAGCGCTGTACTGAAAGCTATTAAAGGTAAAAGAAACTCCCCCCACTAAGGGACTTCAGTGATTCCTCTAAATGAGAAAATCGAAAAATCAATCTGATTTTTTCATGTCCTGTATCGAAGTATGGTACAATGGATGTTTGACCTTCGTGCCCCCTATATTGGGAACTAAGCATTTAAGTCACAGTCAAAATTGATAACGTACCAGGGACCTAATTTTGGCGTTGAAATTTGTATCTTTAGTACAATAGCTCTTGAATTATTTTTAACCTCCTTGACAGCCATTTTGTCCGCCATGTTGAATTTTTGACTCAGATTAAACTTGGCTAACTGAGGTAGTGTATAATAACTATATCTATTACATATTTTGCAATTTCATAGTATTTCTGGCGTAAATGATCTATAATTTAAGCCCCACAGCACCAAACTTTGGATGCATTGATTTCATATGCATGTAGCCCTTCAAAATATACAAATAAAACGTCACATTGCAACATTATTACCATTTTAGTATTGTTGTATAATTAATTATAAAGAGTCGAATCTTTTTCATTTGAAGAATTTAGACAGTTTGGTAATGGATGAGAAATCTTTTCTGTAAGCGCTTATATTCCTGTCCGCGGCGCTGCAAGTTTATCTAATTTTTTGTTTGGTGTTAATAAAGTCAAATTCTATACGCATGTGCGGAGAAGTTGAAATATAAACTTGTTAGGAAGATCTTTTTAAAGCAAAAGTTTGATTAGGCCTAGTTTGAATACGTTCAGGTTTTATGGGTTTACGTTTCGTGTGTGATGGTGCAGCGATTGATGGTAGGATAATATTTCTCGTTATAATCAAAAAATTAAAAGCATGTCATAAGAATTTAATCATGCACGTCATCGGATTTTGTGTAGGATACCCATAACAGAAGCTCTTACCGGATATTATATATTTAATCTCTATCCCATTACGCATTGAGTTCCATATTGCCCTAATCATGAACGCCAGCACTCAGATGTTTCTCCCTTTCACGCAAATTGTTCTCGGTCCTTACATGGGGATGACGTGATTTCATTATATAGAGTTTTAGATTTTGACTCAATGACCTTGACAAAAATTAAAATCGGGCCAAGCCGTTAATGAGTTTTAATGGGGTCCCATGGAACCCCCCCCCTTGGGACTCGAAGCCAGCTGAGAATATTTTAAAAAAAAATCAAAGAACCAAAGAATTTCTTGCTGATACATATAATTAAACCTTTTAATAGTAACATGAAAATAATTAACCCTTAATTCCTATTAGAGACGTGTATTTTGCAACAGCCCCGTAAAATACAGGATTCTAAAACTGCAATGCAAGTTTTGTGTTAATATATGTAATTTGGGGTCTTCTTGAGTAGATATCAACATAAAATCAATTTTACAAAGTTTGATGTAAGCGCAGGGGCATTTGAAGTTTCCGTCTTTGCCCATTTTTTTTTGAAGCCCAAATAACAAATTTCATTTTATTGGCTGATCTTGGGGTTTCTTTATGACCCTTGACCCCCCCCCGTGCCACAACGTGAGCAAAAACCCTTGGTTCACTTAAACCTGACATAATGGCAATAAAAAATATTCATACATAATGAAAAGGACCCTTACTGAATCAACTATCCACACGTTTTGAAACAATTTGGATGTTTACCATTCTGTAAAAACAGTAAAAACAGGAAAAGTTTCCAGAGGGGGAGGTTGCAGGTCGTGGCACTTCCTGGAAAAAGGATGCTGACAATCTGCAAGCATTTACCAAACGTGAAAAGCATGCTGTCATCAGCTCACAGACCATTGGCTTTGTATATGCTAATAATCCCGGCTAATTAATCTTTCACTTGCCAGATCAATATCTTACTACAAGCCTAAAGTACAAGCCTGAATCCTGTCTGAATGCTTTTGAATTGTGTGCACAAAACATGCTAGTACAACTGAAATTCTGTCAGGGTGTCAACACCTTGGTTTTCTGTTCCAGAAATTGCCACAACTGCCGCCTTCCTCTGGAACTCTCCTGTTTTTACATAAATAATAATGTCGACATTTTATATAGCGCTTTTTCCACATGTATCAAGCTCTTACATTTTTATTCCGCTGTCATAGAATATGTCGCTGCCTTACAACTGCCCAAGGCATATTCCTACCTTTGGGCGGCGCGCAATGGACAATATTCCCAACATCTCCCCCATTTAGCACCTGGGTGGAGAGAGGCAACGAGGTAAAGTTTGCCTTGCCCAAGTGCAAAACAACACAATTGGCCTCAATGGGACTCGAACCCAAGACCTTCGGTCATGAGGCAGTCGTTGTATCCACTGGACCACACACATGTGCCCGTCCAGAAATGTAAACATCCAATTGTTTTCAAACTTGTGAAGTGATTTCAGTAAGGTCCTTTTCATTATGTCTGAATATTTTTTTTTTATGGCCATTATGTCGCTTTAAGTGTTAAAGTTCGATTTTTATTTTGCAAATTTGAAGAAAATAGGGGCCAGTTTTTGATAATGCATAAAATCCCTTCTCTCTTCGATTTCCTTCGTCCGCTGCCAGTTTATCTCATTTGGTGTTTTGTGTAATATTTTGTCATGAAATAGCTGTTAAAGTTAAATGGTCTTATTCACTCACATTGGTGTATAGGGAGCAGCTCATGTGGACCCCCTCTTGAAAAACACTTTTGCCTTTAATTTTTTTAACCCATTGATTGGTACATCGACACTACCGCATAACAGAGAAAAATTAAAATCGGGGTGCCGATTCAAAAGGTGGTCCAAAAGCGATTTTTAATGTTGTGATAAATATTCTTGTCTTCCGCCGAAAATTGAAAACCACTTTCTCCCGAAATATCTTTTCCATAAAATTTGTCCAATAAATAGGAGAATACAATCTATTCATTTGCTGAAAATATAGAGGTTACTCCAGTATGATTTAAGGGGCAAAACAGCGCCAACCGAATGCTTTTTATGCTAATTAGCGTATTAACGCCATGGCCGATTTCATTTGTTTTTCCATTAAAATATTCGCAACTGATAAGGCGTTACATATAATCGTGCGCAAAAATTTAGCGTTAAACATTGCGCACGAAAAACAAAAATCTTGGATCACATTTGCCCCCTTATGCGTTAACAAGTCACATTTCCTGAAAGGCTCTAAGTCTAATACGCATATGCGGGGGTATCCTTGAAATAAAACTTGCTATAGAAAAACGTTTTACTTTCTAAATTGTAAAAGAGTGAAATGAGGAGTGACTTATGAACCAGTCCTTGTTGGAGTACAATTTCCCCTTCCCTCTTTTGAAGTGAAGCTCTCACTCTTCACTCTATAAGTGACAATTCGTCGATGCAGATAAGCATCATAATTCACTCGTTAAAGAGTAAAATTGAACTCCAATAAAGACTGGTCCCAAGAGTCTCCTTGAAAGAGTGATTTTCACTCTTTACTTTAGAGAGTATAAAGCCAAGTTGAATAGTTGAATGAACTTCATTGTCAATGCAGGACGTGTGGGTGTATGATGGTGACAATATTGATTAAAGAGATATATACCTACAACTTCATTTTGGTGTATCAAATTAAAAGCATTGTCAACAATTTCATCATGTCCTGTATGCATTTTATATATCTTATTCATGAAAGACGAGCCAGGCGTGATATCTAATCTCTTCATGATTACTCATTTAGTGATTGCCAAGCTCACATTATCATTAATGGCAGCACGGATCTTCTCCCTTGAAGGCTGAGTCAGAGAATTCCCGAATATATAATATATAATATATATATATTATATATATATAATATAATATCTATATATATATATATAGATATATATATATAATGCTTGTTGAATAACATTCTACCTCTGCAATTTCCCCTCGGCATGGAAAAAAAGTAGAGTCTCTCTCATATTTAAGAAAAGTGATCACCTTGATACCCGTAATTATTGTCCAATTTCATTTTTTGTTACCGACCAATCTGGTTTCGGCAATGCCACTCTCACTCAAACTCCGCCTTTTGGAGGTCACAGACTATTTGCTCGATAAATTCAATTCTGGTTTGTATACGGGTGTCGTCTTTTAACCTTTTCTAAGGGTATTTGCTACGTGCTCACAGAAACCTTCCTAAGAAACTTCAGGACATTGGCGAGCAGGGTCCTAAACTCAAATGGTTTGAAATCTCTGTCATATCGTCAACGATAATCAAAATCGGTGAATTTATGTCTAACGCAGCTTGTGTAAACTTAGGGCTTAGGCTTAACACTATGCCCTCTGCCTTTTATTCTGTATATAAACAGTCTTCTCAAATGGTTATTACAAATACTAACTCTAGAGTTACATTATTCTGATTACATTTGCCATATTTGTCACGGATAAATCTGTCATAAACATCAATGACATAATGAAATTTCTAAATTAAGTAGGTTGCTAAATGGCTCAACAAAAATTTCCTCAACATCTAAATGTTAAAAAGACAAAGGAGTTTACTTTTGTGACTAGTCAAAATATTACTCGTAGGGATACTGTTTTTGAAGTGTATGACAGATAACGTTTTATTGATAATGTTGGTAAATGTAAGTCCTTGTTGTATGGCTGGACTCTAATGACATTTGATCACCATGCCGAGCATAAGTTTTTGATGAAGGGTCCCAAGGTGCTTCATATCCATTGGAGACCTTAACCATGCAACACAATCTGTATGGAGGAATATCAAATTTTTTGGGGAAACAAGCTTTTCTAACTCTTGTGACCTTATTCGTGACCTTTGCACCCAATATTCGGGTCCCATATGCGTTCGTGGTAATTGATGTTTGTGTCTAAGTCCTGACAATATTGATGAAAGTATATAGCAGAACAGTTACATTGAAGTTTGACACATTACATAACAAAAAAGAAACTTCGAGTTTCTCTGTGGCAAAAATTTCCGCCCAGTTGGAAACGCTACCTTAGTGCTAGAAGCGTTATATTTCATAACGGTGTTTAGGATGTTGGTCTGGGTGGCACCTTTTCTTTTAAAATGCATATTTTCCAGATAAAATTAAATTTCATTGACATCCATCTTTGAATATTTGACTTAAAAAAGCCGCAGAAAAACACCGTAACTCCGCCACGCAAGGGTGGTTCTATGAAATTGCCACCTAAAAAGCCAATTTAGCATTCAAATCGTGTGTTTAGTATCAATTTGGGTGAATATGATTTTAACTGTTTTGGCCGCCATTTTGTTCTCCATCTTGAATTGGAGGCTTCCTGATTAAACTACAGCTTGGCAACAGCCACATTCCTGATCACAGAGTCGAATTACCCAAAACAAGATGTGTTTACCCAATTTGAGCATGATTTGCCGCTTACATTGTGTTTTGACATTTTTGCCAAGGTCCTACTGTCTTTTTGTTGGCGATTTTAATTTGCGACATTATTTCTTCCGCACGAATGATGAGATTCCGGTATAGGCGTAATCATATAGCTTAGTTAAGTTCACCGGATAATCTCTTAGACCACAGCACACATGGGTGTCCTTTGAAATAGTCTCCTTTTAAATTCTTCATCTGAAATCTACGGTGGGTCCATGTGTACACAAAATTTGTTTTTTTCGCGTGCATGTTTTAACGGCTGTTGTTTTGCCCACAATTTTATGGTAACTGCCTAAATTCATTGCGCAAGCATTTGGTGGAAAAAATCACATCGGCTAGGACAATGGTTTTGCGTATAGCTTAATCACCATTTTGGTAACGCTATTTCAAAAGTGTTTTTGCTCCAGAGACGATGGCTGCCCACTAATATTTCAGCATGTAAATGTACTCAAGTTCTCATATTTGAGCAATTATATGGAAAGGTCTTTCGGAAAATTGATTTTTCCCATTTTTTGGCGGGAAATGTTTTGTTCGACATAAAATCGGTTTTTGGATCGCCATTTTGAATAGATACAACCGATTTTAATACCGTTTCCTGTTATGGGTAGTCTATTGATGGTACCCAACCAATTACCGGAGTTTTGGTAAAAATTCCATGGGAGTGTGCAGAAGACCTTATACCTGAAGGGTTTAAGTTAGTTATTTCAATGTAGGCGCATTTTCTTTTGAAGGGCATCGTAACGTTTGATCACCTCTTGTTGCGAATGTGATTTGGAGAAGCAAGCTTTGATTGTAAATACTTTGGCTGGTTCCCGCCACGGTGACAACTTGATACGTTTCCCTCTCATGGTTACCAGTTCATAAAGATATCCGAGATATTTTGTACATTTTTATTGAATATGTCGAATATAGCTTTGCAAATACTCATTACGTATTGTGTCTTAATGTGACGACGCCTATTTGTAGGCACCCTTCTAGAAACAGCTAGCACTATCTTATTGTGATCTACAGGAGTTATATTCTTCATGCGCCCTGCTAATCCTGCAGCAAAATTTTTGAGAAATGCGTTCCTATATCTTGTATACTAATGCTATACAGACAGGATTGATGCCGAATTCAACATCAATTGATACACGCCTCCCCATAAATCTGTTTCCTCTGTTCATCAGTAAACAACGATACATAAATGATTGAGGATGATCAGTTGAAGCGGAGCGAGACATAAGAAAAAAACCGTGCCATTAAGAATCAACACATCTTAGCAACTCGTTTTCGATCCACGAACACTGTTTCTTCGGCCGCGTTCGAGCAACATCTTTGTTAGCTCGCATCGCAGGGGCAGACTCCTCAGTGTGTAAATTATATTACTATATAAGTATACAGATAAAAGCAGAAGCGATGACAATGGCACAAAGTCAACTGCGTGGAGAGCATCCCAACACCATAGCAAACGCTTTACCAATTTGCAAATGGGAAATGTCGAAGACCAACCATTGAAAGCATCCTCGTCGGTCCCAATCCTAACCACATACGTTATCAATGCCATGGTAGTCAAGCCCACGACAACCCAATAGCAATGACATCAGCAGACACTTGTACAATTAAGGTCCGAATTTGGACCCAGTGGGGGGGGGCGGGGGGGGGCCTTCATGTAATTGAGCTCAAAAACACACCAAATGGTTGTAGCTTTAATTTGGGTTAGGTTAAATGTGTTGTCACGGTTGTTGTGGCTATTTTGGTGGCCGACGCGTGGTTGGTATCATGAGTGATTGTTAATATGAGATCTGGCGCGAAATCTTCCTCAGGAGCAAATTTTCAAGCGACCATAGTGGCGTATCATGAAATGTGTGCGCTTTATTCTTTTCTATTTATTTAGTATTACAAAAAGAACGATTTCTTCGGCCTTGGATTTCGTGGCGTGAGTTTGTAAGCGATCGCCTAGCTGGTAATCGAAGGGTCGTGGGATCAATTCTTATTCTTGGAAACAAAATTATTTTATTATGATTTTATTGGAGTTAAGGATTGCAATTAAAACAATTCGGGAGTGGACGGTCACGGCGTTAGCGGTAGCTGCCTTCGAAATAATTCAACTGGTTATGTCCTAAACGAGTTATTTTTTACGCATAACAACCACGAAATAAACGCGTAGTCACCGGCGAAGTTCATGATCGATCGGTTGTTATAATTAGTTGTAGTAAGCAGTAGTGTATATGAGCTTTATTCGAGTATCACAAAACAACGCCTTTGCCAGATCGGTTTACATAACATTGTGTAATAAAGATTAAGACTGTAGATAGACTGCAGGTTCGAGTCCGAGTCGAGTTCGAGTCAGGCTTGGCCTTCCGATTAAATTTTACTTTGGATCAAACGGAAAATGACGAAAGAAAAATTTATGCGACCCTCGCAATCGTGCATTACTGCAGGATGCTTGCGATAAAAGTTTTGCAAACAAACTTCCTTTGCCGGCGTTAAATTTGTTTTATTTCATGCGCAATAAAAAAAACTGTTATTTAGAGAAAAATAATAAGTAAATAAAATACTGATGTCAGGTACTTCAATTTTTTTCAAATTATCCAATACTTCCACAAAACGTGAAAGAAAGGCCAGTCAGAGTAACATACTATGATTATTTCAAGGGATTGATCATTTAATGACTGTTGATACTAATGTGGCTGCTTGTGATGATATATTTCACAAATTTGTTAAACGAGTGGAAAAGAGTGAACGGAGTACTCCACGGACATTGTATGTGGAATACCTCTTTAAACCCAAATATGAGAAAATCAAAACAAAAGGACTAAAACGATTTTTTCTTCCTTCTCATGAAAATGTAATGAATGTATCATAATGCAAGGACAATGGCCTTGTGTGAAGTATTTTAGCCCAGATCCGGGTAAGCTAACGTGCTAACCACGCCAACGTTTGATGGGATTAAAGATTTGTGTCCAAATAATATTTCAATACCTTAACGATGAATTATGATTAATAAAACACTTAATCTATTAAAGCTGAATGAAATTACGATATGTCTGCATCGTAATTTTTTTAAAAATAAGCAAATATTAAAAAAAAAAAAAAAAAAACCATTTTTGTTCCATAAATGTGCCCTTTTTCATTAAGCGTCAATACAAAGTACCGTTCGCTTTGAAAAGCAGAAATTTGCACTTCTTTCTCCAAGCATACACGGATAAGACGTACAGAACGCCGTGTGTTTTATGTGGGGCCTGAATAAACGAACGATGGTCCTGGCACTGGTAACGACAACCGTGTTAACAATGCAGAATGTATGTGGGGCCGTCAAATGAATTCATTATATTTGGACATTTAGTCGCCATAGAATTATCTTTGATACACAGTTGTCATATTTTCGCATGATAACGTTAAAAAATGATTTCTATATATTTTATTAATAACATTAAATTGACAAATTCAGGACAGGTCAAAGCAGGAATTACAATCAATACCCTTGCCTCCTTCTGCATCTCTGGGTAATTTTCTAAATTTTTAACGGAAAAAAAGAAAACAATAAGAAATAATTTTATACTTATTATTTCAAAATTAAAGTTTACCAAACCGGTGTAAGAAATTGAGTGTCCCCCCATGAGAGCGTGCCTAGCTAACCAATAGCAACATTCCCCGGACATAAACCGTGACCTTGTATAAGGCCATTTGGCCTACATTGCTGAAACAAACGATGCAACAGCACTCAATGCGACACAATATACCCAGATGGGTGTAGGACACTCAGCCACAACTCAGGAACCCTCACGCTGACACTGTAGTTTTATGACACCGACCTTTTCATGTGAATATAATCAGTGCCCAACCAAATAGGAAATCCCCTATTTATATATCACTTTCTATGGCAATATAGCGATTTATCTGTTACCTGAGGAACGCAACATATGCAATTAGGTGTTTGTAAAAACCACCCATAGTAGAGCAGTTACGCATACGACGAATAGTTCAATATTTGAAGAAGCGTGATACTTTATAACATGACTTCTATGTCCAGAGGTTCCGGAAAAAAACAGACCCAAAATATTACGCCCCATGGTGGCCGCCATATGAATTTCAAAATGGCCACCCATCACAATTTTTTTCTGACCATCTCTCGTTAATTCTATCGCAGCTTAACTAACATTGAGGTCTAACCCATGTTTTGGTACCAATAAACCCGTTGGTGACCTTAAAAATGTTTTATTGAGGCCGCCATATTGAATTTCAAGATGGTTGTATGAATTTGTTTAAAACGGCTGTCAAATTACCATTTTAGCCATACTCCTGTGTCTGCAGCAGTTTCTTATTAAAAGTTCAGACGCTATAACCTATGTTTTTGATACAGGAACTGTCGGTGATCAATTGTTTTCTACCATATTGATTTCAAGATAGCGGGCAAGACTTTTAAAATATAATTCAAAAAATATTGGTAAAATACAGATTTCTAGCAGTTATGTCTCCAAAATAAAATAATACATTTTTACTTCAAAAATATTGTTTAAATACAGATTTCTAGCAGTTATCTCTCGTTTGGGCCGACCAAAACCTCTATAACCACATTTAAGGGTTTTCTTTCTCATGGTGAAAATAGTCCAACGGCAGCTCGCACTAAATTTCGCGGGCGATTTAACCACTAATTACGACGTACGCGGTGAATTGACATGTTTGAATCGACTTCACCCAATTGTTTCTTTCTTCTTCTTTTCTCCAATGGTAAGAAACACCTCCCGAGACCTTTCGGGTAAAACATTGTGCGTCGCGTCTTAAAGTCACTCAAGGTAGGTGTCGATTGCTAGCGTATCCCACTCTGACTGGGAGAGTTAAATACACTGCGGTCTCGATAGCTACCCTCGGCGACCTTTTTGCACAGTTCCCCACTGATAGTCTCAGGTGGTGGAAGAATGAAGTCAATCTATAGGCTCAGAGTATGCCTCTTCGCACCGAAAGACTTACCTGCAGCTCTTGATTGTGCCCACTTCTCCCTGCACACGTGCTGGCATTAGCAACAGCTCCTCCCTTTCCTTCTTCGCTGCTGACATATTCTTTTCCGTCCATATGGAGCAAATGACTATAACCTGACATCATAAAAAAAGGGATGTACAGTATTTGTGATGTTAGTGTATGACCAACTTTTCCCGTACACACAAGGCGGGCTCGGCTCCCGGATTTTTGCAAAGTGGCCAAAGAATGTCATTTAGGGATTTAAGGGATATGTAGGGCCGATGCAGCTAAGCAGATCTGGAAAACACTGGGTGTGGCGGTAAAAGACAAGGTCTGGTTCTTTGTGAGAAAACCCACACCGTGGGAGAATGGACCATACCCATACTTCGACCAATGGACCGGCATGATTTCGGAACCCGGTCGTCCCAATGTAAACTAACTGCCACAAAAAACCGGCAGGCCCCACACTTCCGGAATGTAACTAGTAAACGAAAACCCGGGACGCCCTGAAAACAAGCTTATCAGCAGATTCGTGAGGACCAGTTATTAGAGACGACTGAGTCATCTCTGACACCCCAATGGAGCACCCCAATTGTGGTGGGTCAGCACCTGACTGTTTGCGCGCGTCAAAACCCTCATTAAATGATTTTTTCTATTAGAAATTTTCCAAATGCCCAACCGATTAAGCGTATCGATCTCTCGATTGGTGTACCAATGTTTCTTTTTTTAAGAATGGGGGGGGGGGGGGGGGGGGGGCGGATTTGAGAATCGTAAAATTCTCTAGTTGGATTTCCCCCCTACCGTAGCAGGATCGTGGTAGCTTGTTCAGAAAGTCGTCTGAATGTACAATTGTGAAATGTTGCCAGACAGTCAGGTTTGACAGAACGCGGATGAATGCCGGGGGAACAGGCGGCTGGAGGGCCGCTTATCAGATCCCCACGCTGATGGAGCAAGACGGGGTCCCCCCACTGCAAACAGCGCTAGACGCAGTGGCACCACAGTCGATCTGACTGCATCGGGCGATACCATGCAGAACCACGTCATTTGTCGGACTGAAAGACCCCTCGAGAACTCTTGGTATCTTACGCATGGCGGTGGGTGTGGGGTCTTGACCTCCATAGCCGTACGTCGAAGGCAATAGGTCCGCATGGACACGATGTAACATCCTGAAATTGACCGGCAAACTGCTGGAGGAGGTTCCATTCCACTGATTACCCTTACATTGGTTAACGCCTGGCACTGTGTGCCCTTCCGGGAGAGGGCCTGTTGTCTGCAACAACCAGTCAAAGAGTTTGACGGTCTTCTTGCAGAGACTGGTGCTTCCTTGTCCTCGCCTCCCGTGTTGATGTATATCATTACCGTCATGGTGTCGCATTGGACCAGGATTACTTTCCTCTGGTCAGAGTGACGCAGTGGCCGCTTCCAGTGCCAGAAAGATAGCCATCACATCGAGTACAATTGTATGATGGCAAGGTTGCCAGGGCTAAACCACCGAGTACGCTTTCAGGGACAAAAATCATGCTATTCTCCATTGGCGATTTCCTATTAACGCTACGCGTGCATTTTCCCTAGGAATGATTGGACTATTTTCCATACCACCACGTCGTGCCCAGAGTACACAAGTGGAGGTGTAATAAAACCAATACTACATGGTTTATATTGGGAATAGGACAATCCCCTCACCCCTCACTATCTGCGATAGTAAAAACGGTGCAAATTAAAGATGGAGCTCATAGGATAAAATAGATAGTAACAAATGCTATACCTTTTGGAACCTTATGATTAACTATTAACTTGGTATACTTTTCAACATGATTAGATCAATTTCAAAAATTGACCCCTTATTGACCGTTGACTCCCGAAAACCAATTTCCTTCCCTTCCCCCCAACCCCGTACGACAACTCACATTTTTTTGGTAAATGGGTGAACCCATACCTATCCAACATCAGCTTCTTTAAAAATGTTCACAGATTAACCTTACTTTAGAGATACTACAATGTCTTTCGTTGGCGATTTATATTCGCGATATCAATATTTCTTCACATGAATGATGATTTCGGTATAAGATGATGCATAGCTCAGTTAGTTCACGGATAATATCTAGGACCGTAGCAGAACCTATCGATTTCACATTGGTGTCTTTGAAAGTCGTCATCTTTTTACATTCCTCAACATGGAATCTTCAATGATACATGTCCAGCCGGCGATCAAGAAAGACCCGCCAGCGCGGGAGCGGGACCACAGGTTGGCCGCCTGACGTTTGTCCTTTTCCTACGGATAAAGTATACCCGGTAAAAAGTCGTTACACCTCATAATGTCATGACAAATCATGCTATTCCACTGGCTGATTCCTATTACGCGTGCTAATTTCCCCTAGGGAAATAGATTGGACTAATTTCCGTAACGCACCCGTGCCCAAGTCACAGTCATGTGTAATAAAACAAATATTACTGGTTTATATTGGGAAATATGACACACTATTTTCCCTTGGTACTGCACGGGTGGTATGCCCGTAGCCAGTACCTCGGGAAATAGTTTGCCGTATTCCATCGCAACCTGTAGTATTTTGTATACTAATCAGATGCTGCGGCTCCTCTATTTTAAATTTAACGCTTTCATAAGTGTATATTTGTGAGGTCCACGTGGGTTCAAAGATTTGTTTTTCGCCTATTATGAGCCAAGGCTTTGTGTGTGTGTGTGTGTTGTGTGTGTGTGTGATGTGTGTTTTTGTTTTTTTTTTTTGTTTTTTTTTTTTTTTTCATTTCTGGCGGGAGAATTTGTTTCTCGGACATAACAATGGGTTTTAAGACGCCATTTTTAATATTGAATAGGTGCAGCAAACCGATTTTTATAAACTTTTTTCCTGTTATAGAGTTTTTTGATGTACCAATCATGACCGAAGTTTTTTGGTCAAATTCCAATGGGAGCGTAGAAGACCTTATACCTGAGTGTTAAGTTTACTTCTTTCATGTTTCAAAGTCCCAGAAAAATGCAAATCGACTTGATCTGGTTTGTGTCCAGTCTACAAGGAGGGACCAAAGCATTGTGCTGACATCATTTGTGGACCATTGGTTTAATCAGAGAAGTAATAGAAAAATTCCCAGGGTGACGGTATACTCTCTTCCATGACACTCACTGGACTGATAATCAATATTTTCACAAATGACACTGGTAGTGTATTCTTTTTCTGACCCTGTTTATTGCAAAGGAACATCCCACACATTTTTGAAGTAGGTTTATCATCTCTTTTTTCCTGGGACCTTTAAGAGGCCGGAAAAGGCATTTTCTTTTTGAAGGGCACATAACTTTTGACCACCTCTCGATGCTGAAATGTGATTGGGAGAACCAAGCTTTTGATTCTAATAATTGGCTGGTTTCCGCCACGTTGAACAACTTGATACTTTCACCTGCTCATGGTTACCAGTTCAATCAAGACACCCGAGATTTTTTATACAATATTATTTGAATATGTCGAATATAGCTTGGGTAAATCGCATTAGCTCGTACTTCAACGCAGTTTTGTAGTCTTAATGTGTTGTAGGCATCGTTCTTGAAACTAACGCACCTTAGTACTATTATTCCGCAGAAGTTTATTCTGCATTGGCCACATGCTACCCTGGCAGGCACGGTTTTGAGAAATGCTTTCCTATATCTGTTATTCCTAATGCTATATAGAACATGATTGAAGCGAATTCAACAGCATTGAGACCGGGCCTCCGCCAGAAATATGTTCCTTCCTCTGCTCCTCCGTAAAGAACGAAAAATCCGTCACGAGATTACTAAGTGATTGAGGTTGATCAGTTGAAACGGAGAGAGACATAAGAAACAACCGTGCCCTTTAAGAATCATACATCTTAGCAACACTCGTTTGCGATCCGGCACACTGTTTCTGTCCGCGTTTGAAACTCTTTGTTAGACTCGCGCTCAGTGTGTAATGATTTTACTATCATCCGTTCAGATAAGACAGAAGCGATGACAAATTGCAACAAAGTCAACTCGTGGAGACAATCCCCAAAACCATGAGCAACGTTTTAAAAAACCAATATTGCAAATGGGAATGTAAAGACCAACCATTTGAAAAGTATCTCGCGGCCAATCTAACACATACGTTCTCAATGCCATGGTAAGTCAAGACCAAGACACGCCAAGAGCAATGACATCAGACAGACCCTGATTGCTGCTTTCAAATGCCATCTCCTTTGTGATAAAAGTATAACAGGATGGCAAATTGCAAGATATCGCTCAATTGATACGAGTGTGATTATAAAACCCGATGCAAGTAGCAGACATAAATTGTGAAACTGGACAGGAACGCATCCAATACCCAGTGAAAGAAAGTCATAATCTCCTGGAATTTTCAATAAGTCACGAGGTACTGCATGATCCCGGACAACAACAAACAGGAAAGCAATGTTGCTGCAGAGCCCAAAGTCATTAACTACCCGGCCACAATCCAAGGATGATAGTTTTTCTTGTAAACACTGTATAAATACAGAGCCGCTTCCTTCACTTGACAACACACATCACAATCTTCTGCATAAACAGTATATCATTCTCTGGTATATTTTTTGGTAAAACCGACAAAAATGCAGGGATGAAAATCGCTTAAATAGCATAAGAACTACTGCAAAGTTCCATAAAAGTATCGTATCCAACTGCTATCAAAACAAAACACGGCTTGTTCTATTCTTTGTTAAACTACAATATACCAGTATAATGCAAGTGAGTTAGGAATGGACGACGCCGACTGACGAATAGTATCTTAACTCAAACGGTGCTCATGGCGATTAAGAAATGATGGCGTAGTTCTTCTCTGTCAGGTAGATAAAACAACTCGGCTTTGCTTGTAGTGTCAAGAATTATCTATCACCAGTCAACCGGAAATAGTATAATATCAAAATATTAGTGCCCCATGAAATCCCTTCCGCTGTAATTTTGATATTACTCATGTACAGTAGTTAAGTGATTTATTACCCTTTCCGGATTCAGGTATCAGTAATAATTGAATGGGCTCAGAAACAATTTAATGTATTATTAACATAATTTCGCATTACCACCCATATTCTCCTCAAGCATTATTTCATATTTGTGATTATTATTCCTGTTTATTAAATTCACATTCGCTTCGGGCCGCTAAACTGAATTGTTTGAAACATTTCATACTTGTCTTTAGGTCAATAGTTGCCTCACACCAATAAATTACGAAACACAGTAGTGTTCCGCGTAAAGGTTGAAACAGTAAAGGAACTTTGAGAACTTGCGAAAATATTCAACGCTACCGTGGTTCATCATCTAATCCATTGTACTCGTGGCAAAAAGGTTTGCATGCTGTTGCAAACCATTTCGAGTTCTTGTACCACAAGTGTCTTTAAACAGGGGTTTGTTTATAGACAAACTCATTACAGTCCCTTCTCACTAGCGCCATTATTAATATCATAATTTTTATTATTATGTTATTACTAATGTTGGCTATTATCGTGCTTATTTAAATATTTCGTAAATTCCTGAGTGTAACAATATCAATCTTTATTTCATCCTTGCTTTGGGGGTTGGCCGACTTTATAATAGACCTAGGGACATGTCTTCTATGCTATTTCTCTGCTGTCCCTATCGGTGGCTAGGGGGAAAACCACGGTGGTAAATTCATAATAAATTATTACCATCGTAATAACCGTCTGATCCCGCAAATAAATTTCTGAAAATGAATAAAATGTCACCTCAATTTTCCTTCCCCAATATCAGTGACCAATTTATACACATAGACTTCAGCAAACAATGGAGCGAAATATATTCAACAACGGCCCGGCATGTGGTGGAGAAAAGGGACTTCAGATTCATTTCTCCATATGGGAGTGCCTTGGCATTGTTGTATTGTCTTCCAATTTAAACTTAGGAGGTTTTTTCAGGAGCTCCACAGGCAGCACAAAAATTACTTAAATCAACAAAATCATTGAGCTTCTATAGTGCGTGCTCAATAACTTGGCCGTATCGTATTTCATCATTTATTCGAAAAGCACGAAAGACATTAACACACATCACGATAGAAAAGTTGCAGTGTAAGCATGAATTTAAAAATTTGATTGCAGAACCAATGCTAAACTTCATACCACGTTTTCAAAAAGCGCCACTCTAGTGTACAATACCTATATTATATGTAAAACTGGTTTTTTTTAGGTTTTTTTTTAAATTGTGAAGAGGGGGGTATTTTGTTACTAATAACAACTCGACTATTATCAAACTGCGGGCAATATGACAATGGATCCCAAAACCGGGCCGATTGTTGAATATCTTTAGTTTATTGTTTTCTTAAATAAGGTACTCCATCCGTCACTGATATGAGGGCAAAGAAATTTAGGGTGAACCATTTTATTCATTTCAAGAAACTGTTTTATTGCGGGATCAGACGGTTTATCTGATTTTAATAATTTATTATTAATTTATCACTTGATTTCCCCGCCCCCCCCCCCCCCCCGATGGGGACAACAGAATTGTTATACAGTTGCGTCATTTGGTTCTACTCCCATAGTCATAAAGGAGTGGTTATTATGTAGATTCCTACGATCCCTGATTCTATTGTGTGCTGTACGTACCATTTGTTTCACCGGGCTATAACAAAAGCATTGTCTATAAGGATATGTTTACGCAAAGCACGCGAGGACACTAAGCGATTTTTATTACTATATAAACTATATATAGTATATATATATATATATAAATAATATATATATATATATAATATATATCAACTCTGCAATCTGCAATATAATGATTGATAGATATATTAATAGATAGATAGATAGGATTTGATAGAGGAGATAGATAGATAGATAGCTAGATAGATAGATAGTAGATAGATAGATGATAGATAGATAGATAGGTAGGTAGGTAGGGGAGGTAGGAGGTAGGTACGGGAGGGGGGATGGTAGGTAGGGAGGTATGGTACGGTAGGTAGGTAGGTAGGTAGGGTTGATAGAAGCTAGATAGATAGATAGTAGATGATTGCTAGATTAGAGAGTTATAGAATGATAGATAGATGATAGATAGATAGATAGGTAGAGAGGTAGATAGGTAGGTAGATAGATAGATCGAAGATCGATAGATAAATTAGATAGATAGATAGATTAGATTAGAATAGAGAGCTAGATAGATCGATAGATTGATAGCTAGAGATAGGTAGTAGGTAGGTAGGTAGTAGGTAGGTAGGAGGTAGGTAGGAGGGAGGTAGGTGAGGTAGAGAGATAGATAGGATTAGATTAGATTAGATAGATTAGATAGACCGTTAGATAGATAGATTAGAGAGCCATAGTTAGATAGTAGATAGATTCGATAGATAGACTAGATAGCATAGATAGATAGGTAGATAGGTAGGTAGATAGATAGATAGATACGATGATAGATAAGATAGATAGATAGATAGTAGATAGATAGATAGGATATGATGATAGATAGATAGATAGATAGAAGATAGATAGATAGATAGCATAGATAAGATAGATAGATAGATAGCGATAATAGATAGATCGATAGACACGATAGATCGACTTAACATTTACAATCAATTGTATTTATCTGGATTGGGCTCCTGCACAACAGTGGGTTTCTCCATGTTGCACAGTCAGCACAACTAGATTAAATAAACTAGTTATGATTTCATTTTTGAAAATAAACGACAATAACTCCACACGTTGTTGTAAACCGGACACGATTTTTTGTCCGATAATTCCTATCAACTTAAAAGCGGAATATAATAAATTAGATTTTAAAATGACGATAGACCATTTGCACGTCCCGAAATGCATCTCGTTCGGTGCCCATTTCCATCCGGGAAATTTACCAGCCTAAAGTCGGCTAAAACATACGGTTAGGGGCGTTACGAAAATAACAGAAAAACAGTAATCGTCCCGTCAGATGCAAGTAGGGCCAGTACGATCGAATATCACCGTTTTTGTCGTGAATTTCCACTAGTGCCTTCGATTGTTTGTTGTTCAATAGATATTCTTCTACTATTTGTTGTAAGATTAACTTCACGTGAAAAGGTACTTTGTATTGTAATTTTAGGCCCTGTTCGGCGACGACGCACGAAAAAACAATTTTTTTGTAAACATGACCTCTGCGTACAATTCCCAGATGGAAATGCGCACCGAACGAGATGCATTTCGGGGATTTCGTGGCAAATGGTCTATGACAAATATTTAAAGGGACACAATAAAAATATTGACAAATATACCTGTAAGATTAGTGGTCAAACATCCCAGCCCAAAAAAGTAGGATTGTCAATATGTAGTGAAGAAATAACATTTCCCAATATCTTGACATTCGGGAATATTCCTAATTGACACTATGAGACGTTCGAAAAGTGGCAAACTTAATGGTGACTCTGGGCTTATTATATTCGACCGAAACGAAACGGGATAAGTGCGCCCATTAGATTTACAAGCTTATTTCGGTCAGAGTGTAAAATGTAAGATCACGGAATAAGCGTGTAATCCATTGGGCGCACTGAGCCCGTTAGTTCGTTATTAAAATTAATTAATGGTTGCGTCACTGATAGTCTCTGCATGGTTTATTCAAAAGATTCAAATCAAAAAATATGTTGTTGTTTTTAAGATTTGGCCCGATATAAATATGAAAAACATATAAAGCTTCCATCTGCATGTGTATTTTAAAATACTGTTACAGTAGTATTATATCCCGAACCATTTTTTGTTTTTTAGCTTGTACTTTTAACATTGACATAATTATACGCGGCTTGGTCCTTGTGAATTTGAGATTAAATTACTGATCAGGCTTTGCTGCGCTGGGCAGCGGAGTTGTATGCATATAGTGCAGTTTGGTGTGTAATCCGTAGGAGTTCATGCTAAAAATGATTTTGTGCTCTATCGGTTGTCAATAGGGCCTAGACTGTCACCAAAATGATGGGGTTCAAATGTTCGAATGCTTCCCTCTTCCTCAAAGGGGGTAATTTTATTACAGATAAATGAAATTTGAGTCAAATTATGTTTTAATCTACATAAACGTGTTCGTCTCCTAATCTAATTTGCATAGGGTTTAAACCTTTAGTTTAAAGTGGTATAGCCCCATAATGGTTCTGGGGAATCTGGGGTAAAATGCTTCAGATGGTTGTTGAAAGTGGTTTGTCAAATGATTACTTTTGTATTCTTGCAGCAGAAAATGCATTAATTGACTGTGTTAAATCACCATTTGAACAAGGCTTGTAGACCCTTGATACATTTGCCAGGTATTCATCAAAAAAAACAAATGCACCGTCACTGTAAGATGTAATTGTTGGATCACAATTCGAAAAAAAATTGTCACCGGTGTTACAAAATCGATCATGGGTTTAATAATTAAGGAGTCGTATCACTTTAGACCCATGTATAAACCAGGATCAGTAATTCCAGAATGGACCTTTTTTCTTTCTTAAAACGTTACGATGTAAGTGTGCTATTATAGGTTGCATAATATTTCTATGGATGGCTCGGAAAGATTTTTTTACCTATACAGCACACTTTCAGAGTATGTAAGGATTGAAAAAGTCCATTCAAGTAGGACTAACCCTAATTTAAAACTCCGGATCTAAAGCTTAGACTCCCTATGAGAAAACCAGCCTATCGGAGATCAGACTGCTGGTACCGGATATGGTCTTTTCTAAATTTAGTCGGGGGGGAGTAAAGCACAAGTGCTATATAAAACAACACGCAAAGGAATAGATCCATGCATATATAATTAATTAATAATCAATCTCTCTAAATTCATATAATACCTCTTTCGCAGGTATTCCTCATATCAGTTCCCTCACAATTACACATCTACTTGTCTATCAAATCGGTTGGCAGGTACCTGAATTTACGAAAGGGGTGCTGGCACACTCACAATATCTAAACGAATTTAAAAGGAATTTAAAATTCCAAGAACAGTGATTACTCTCATACTACTATTTTAGAATTGGAGTAAAACTGTCGACAGATTCGAGAGATACTGAGCATGTCAACTCACATTCTTTGAAAGAAAATATCATTTGTGTCTTATATTGAGGTGTGATCAATTATTAAACAATGCTATCGTTGGCGGATTAATTAGGATTTATAAGCACCTAAAGGTCTTTCGGAATCTCACTTGTGGAATTTAAAAAAAAAACGTTCGTCGTCCTCCGTTACTTACACTCTGATAATAGTGCCACGGTTCATACAAGCCAGCTGGACATTGCTGTGGCAAACGAAGTTTGAAGATAAGAATAGCATCTATCGCACCGGTCAAATATGATAGCGCTCCCAGACTTGTGAAAATAACCCTTAATACAATAATTACTGAAAGGGTAGGCACCATTCATGGCAAGCCATAAAGGCCAAACGTATTGCTGCAACGGTTGCGACATTTGGCGCAACGCGTTGCGATAAAGAAAGTACGCAACCGTTGCAAGAAAGTCGGCCAATTAGAATGACGAATTTCTGTGACGTATTTCAAAATAGACCCACAACGCGTTGCAAAGTATATAGCAACTGCGTTGTGGAAACTCACACGCGTTGCAAGCCTTCACAAGCGTTGCGGCTCCACAACGCGTTGCTACCTTCCAACGCGTTGCGAGGTTCAAAGACTAAGGGTTCAAACGTATTGCCGCAAAACCGCGTTGTGAGAAAGTAGCAACGCGTTTGCGACACTTCGGCAACGCGTGCGGGCCACGGCAATCAAAAATCATTAATTTCTGGACCGTATTTCACAAAAATGATCAACAGCGTTGCGGGCATACGTTATGACCCTTATGGCCTTACCAACGCGTGCAGCCCACAACGCGTTGCGAGGCTTACACAAAGCGTTGTATAACTTCACAACGCGTGTGAAGGCAATAGGGTCATAACGTATTGCCGCAACGCGTTGTGAAGGGCCTCGACCTTCACAAAATGATGGGGTTTCAAAATTTCAGACGCTTCCCTCCTCTCAAGGGGGTAAAGTTTATTACAGATAAATTTGAAATTGAGTCAATTATGTTTTAATCTACACTAACGTGTTCGTCTACTTTAAGTCTACATTTGCATAGGTTTCAACCTTAGTTGAAAGTGGTATAGCCCATAATTGTTTCATGGCCATCCTGGGGTAAATTGCTCAGATGTTGTTTGGAAAGTGGTGTCAAATGATTCTTTTGTCATTCTGAAGCAGAAAAAGCATTAATTGACGTGTTACATATAACCATTGTAACAAGTTCTTGTAGGACCCTTGATAACATTTGCCATGTACATTATCAAAAAATGCCCGCACTGTAAAATAGTACATTTTTGGTCAACAATTCGAAAAACTTGTCCACCGGTTTATACAAAATATGATCATGGAGGTAAAATTAAGGAGTCGTATCACTTTCTTTAGACCCATTGTATAAACCAAGGTCAGTCCCTTCACAGATGGACCTTTTTTCTTTGTAAAAACGTACGATGTAAGTTGTGACCTATAGGTGATTAAAGTCTAATGGATGGCTCGAACGAGGTTTTTCCCTATTACATCCACTTCAGAGTCTTGTTAAGAGATGAAAAAGGTCCATTCAAGTAGGGGACTAAACCCTACTGTAGAACTGGATCAAAGTAGCCTCCTTGGAGAAAACCAGCCGTCGGAGGATCACGTTGCTGGTACCCGGATAATGGTCTTTTCAAATTTTTAGTTCGCGTAAAGCACAAGTGCCTATATTAACAAACCACGCCAAAGGACTCATCCATGAATATTAAATTTATTATAATAACTCTCTATAAAATCCTTAAGTACCTCTTTCGCAGCGATTCTTATCTCCAGTTCCTCCACAATTACACATTAACTTGGTCTATCAAATCGCTGCATGTACCTGAATTCCGACAGGGGTTGCTGGCCCAATAATCAATCTATAAAAGTACAATTTAAAGGAATTAACTCTCCATCCAAGAACAGTGATTATCTTCATACACCTTATTTGAGAATGTGGAGTTCGTTAAAACTGTCGAACAGATTCAGAGGATACGAGCATTCAACTCAATTCTGGAAAGACAAATCATTTCGTGTCTTATATTGAGTTTGATCAATTATAAACAACAATTCCTCTCTTTGGTGGATTATTAATTAGGTTTTATAAGCACCTAAAAAGTTTCTTTCTAAATTCACTGGTGGAATTTAAAAAAAACGTTCGTCGTCCTCCGTTACTTACACTCTTCTTCATAGTGCCACGGTTCATTTACAAGCAGACGGGGACTTGCTGTGGCAAACGAAGTTTGAAGATAAAGCAGTAGCCACTCTTCCCCCCCCCCCCCCCCCCCCCCCCCCTAAAATCGCACGGTTCAAACTATGATAGCGCCTCCCCAGACTTGTGAAAGAACCCTTAATACAATAATTACTGAAGGGGTAGGCACCGTATATGGAAAGCCATTAAAGGCCATAACGTATTGCCGCAACGCGTTGGGACATTTCGGCAACGCGTTCGCGAGAAAGTAGCAAACGCGTTGAGGGTCGCGGGCCAATTAGATGACGAATTCTGCTGACCCGTATTTCAAAACTTAGACCCCACAACGCGTTGCAAAAAGTATTAGCAACGCGTTGTGGAAACTCAAAGCGCGTTGCAAGCCTTCCCAACCCGCGTGCGGCTCCACACACGCGTTGCTACCTTCACAACGCGTTGCGAAGATTCACACAGCCATAAAGGGGTCATAACGTATTGCCGCAACGCGTTGTGAGAACCAGTAGCAAAGCGGGCGACACTTCGGGCAAACAACGCGTTGCGAGCCACCGGCCAATCAAAATCATAATTTCTGTGACGTTATTTCAAAAACATAGATAAAACGCGTTGAGGAAGTACGTTATGACCATTATGGCCTCACCCCAACGCGTTGCAAGCCTTCACAACCGCGTTGCGAGCTTCACAACGCGTTTTAAACTTCACAACGCGTTGTGAAGGCACTGGCAATAAGGGTCAGAACGTACTGCCGCCACAAACGCGTTGTGAAGGTTTTGCAACGCGTTGTGAAGGTCGGCAAAACGCGTGGTGAGGAGATTTATATTTTTGAAATACGTCATCAAACATCCTGATTTTTGATTTGGCCGACCACACGCAAAGCGTGCCGAATGTCGCAAACGCGTGTGACTTTCTCCACAACACCGCGTTGCGGCCAAGACGTTATGACCCTTATGGGCCTTGTGGTCCTTCGCAACGCGTTGTGAAGCTTGCAACGCGTCTGTGAAGCTCGCAACGCGTTGTGAAACTCGGCAACGCGTGTGAAGGTTTGCAACCGTTGCAAAGTATCTTAGAACGCGTTGTGCGCGTCCTATTTTTTAAATACGTTATAGAAATTCATGATTTTTTGATTGGCAATCACCGCAACGCATTGTTAACCCAAATGTCTCCAACGCGTTGCCAGAATGTCGCAACGCGTTGAGACTTCCTCGACAACGCGTTCGCGGCACAAACGTTATGGCCTTCTGGCGGCCTACGTGTTTTATATATTACTCCCCGCCTAAAATCCGAAAGATGTTGAAAGGCCATCAACGGCTCCAAATTGCTTTCAAAATGATACCGACGGCCAAGGCACTGGAATTATAAATTCTCAAAACTTCACACATCATGTTCGTACAATGACAATACGGACACAGGTCATATAAGAAAACACATTACGCAAACAACGCTCAGTGACGGCGCAACGTGGGGGGGGGGGCATCACATGGGTCGCGTTTCCCCCCCCCCCCCCCCCCCCCAAAAAAAAAAAATTTATCACTTTGCCCCCCCCCCCCGTTTTGGCCCCCCCCCCCCCCCAGAAAAGAGTCTGGTTGCCGCGATGAAACGCTCTGGCATTTATAGTATAATTCACTTACATACCTACATTACCTTTTTAATACAGTAATTTATATCGTTCGGATTTTTAGGCGGGGAGATTATAGAAGTATATCATGGTTGTGTAATCTAGAATAGTCGTAGTTTTGTACTCTTATTTTAAATGGTTTTTCTTTTGTTTGTTTTGTTTTGTTTTTTTCTGTTTTTTTTGCTTATTGTTTATTTACCATTACTATGAGTTCTGTGCGTTGTACTTTTTTAATCCGAAAAGAGTGAAAATATTAAAATATTCTTATTTTTTTTATTACACCTCATAAATATTCATGAATTAATATGATATTTCATTGTTGATTCCCTTACAAGTACTATTTCCCTAGAAAAGTAGGGAAATAGTTCAAACTGTTTCCCTAAAGCCTCGTCCGAGTGAGGTGTAATAAAACAAATACTATACATGGTCTATATCGGGAAAACAGGGCGCATTTTTTCTCGGGGTACTGGCTACGGGCCTATCACGCTGAACTCGAATCGCTAGCCATGTCGTATTGTATACTATGAACTGATATGGAAGTAAACCCATACTTTCCTAGAACCTTCAAACATGTCACACAAGAAAGGTTACGTGTTAACTAGCAACCTAATTTGTTATAGATCGCACAATGAGACCGGTAAGATTAAAGCGTGGTGGCACGCGTATTGAGAGGCGTTGACCCCATGTCGAGGGGTCAATCACCTCAGTTTGAGACTGTCGTGTGCAGTTGGCGCCGAATTGTCATGCCACGGAATGCTTTTTATATTGTTGCAACAACTCACACAGGTGCTTTGCACCCGGTGTTTTCCGGAGAAGTGCGTGTTCGCGCCAATCAAATATTTCAGTTCACTTTATTTTTTTCACACAGACAAGATGTTTGCCCTCCCTCCCTCCCAATAATTTACCCCCAAAGCAAACTTCTAAATTCACGCGGTATGCCAATTGGGTATAATGCTTGTTAGCCGCGGCTTGTTGATTACGGCGCGGGGCCTTGCTCTTGATTGCTCTAGTTTTGGTATGGGTTTTGCCCTATCCTGAAAATAGAAAATGAGTCCGTTATGGGTCATTGGGTCGCCTTTGTAGACCACCAGGTCCTTCTTGGGGACCACATGGTCCGTCGTGTGGACCGTCCTCCGCGTTCGGCTTGTATGCTTGTACTTGGGGGGCTTTTTGGATGCTTGAAATGGGGTAGGGGGCATGTCACGATGTTGTGAAGAATGGGCTGATCGAAGCTCATGCCCGCAAACAATAAAACTTGTCTTGTCGCCCTATTTTCCTTCGGGGCAGCCGGTGTACCCTTCTCCGGCGCCTATGAATGCAGCAGCGGACCATGAGCTTCGGCGGTACCAACATTGTGCTTTTACTTGGCTTGAACTAAATCTGTGAGAGGTCGAAGTTAGAAAACCTCATTTGACTTTTTGCTACTCAAACTTCTGCGATTCTAAAGCAGATTTAATTGATGTTTGTTCTCATTTTGTCAATTTTGTGATAAGTCAACAAATTAAATTTTGTGCTAAGTGAACAATTTATAAAATCATTAAATCACCACTGCACTTAATAATAATTCCATGCTATTAAAGCAATTAAATTTGTCACAGGCTGGTGCTGCTATTGTAAAGTTAAAGTGGTGTACTACAAGATAATTCAGTTTGATCTTTTTAGGCTTCCAGTTATTTTGCAAAGTTTTAGATGTGGAAAATCGTTGAATCAGATAAAATCCAGTGAATCAGATTCCACACTTTATGAACAATCAACTATTCAGAAAAGTGGTTTCCGCTTGATGCTTAAAATAGTCAATAGTAAAGTGCTATGTAAAACATTTAAGAAGTCTGTGTTTATCAAATCTTTGACTACATGCTTTCAATTGTAGTTGGATGTAAAATGTGGTGAAAAGTCTGTGTTTATCAAATCGTTGACTAAATGCTTTCAATTGTATGATGAAAACAGATTGATGTTGTGTGAAAAAATAAATGCGAAAGTTATGCACACATAAGTTTATGGTATCAGGTGCGATTCTTTTAACAAACTAGGTATCTCATTACTTTTACCTAAAAATACATACTAACAAGAAGAAAAAACTATTAGGGACTATATTAAACTTAGTGTTTACTACTTAAAATATCTTTACTGAAGAGTGAAGCATTTCGGAGTCTCAGGTTATTATGGCATAATGTGCATTTCAAAGAGTATGTGCACACCTTCGGTTATGTACAAAATGCATTTCAAATCAAAATGCAAGATTTTAAAACATCTTACCTTTTTCACAATTCATTCCATCATACCCAGGAAGGCAAATGCATTGATAATTGCCAATTATGTCTTGGCATGTGGAATTGTTTTCACACGGGTTATTTTCTTCGCATTCGTTGACATCTGTATAAAACAAGCGATATGTGTGGTGTGATTTTTAAACAGATGAACGTTCTCCAGAAGGACATTGATTCATTTAACAGTCAATACTGGCGATTCCTTAACCTGAACCAGCTGACACACTTTTTTTCTGACACACTTCTGAAATCGGAAACCTGTCACGGAATAAAGCACATGTATATTCCGTTAAGGTTTCCGATTTCATGTGTGTCAGAAAAAACGTGTGTCAGATGGGTCAGGTTACGGAAACTCCCAGTCAATACATCTAAGTGATCTGTCTCTATCCCAGTCACACTAACGACATATAACAGAGTCCAAGACTGAATTGAGTATGATTCCCAGCCACTTACAAGTTAGGTCACTAAAGTATGAATTGCGAGAACAGACCTTTTTTGTACATAACTTTTGGTTGATTTTGTAATATACTCCACTAATAGAATACATCAGATTATTTGGATAACACACATTATTTGGAATGCAGAAATGGAAATGCTGTGCTTACTAGTTTCACAGTTAATTCCCCTCCATCCTGGTAGGCAATCGCATTTGAAGCTACCGTTGAGGTTTGTACAGAGGCCTCCATTCAAACAAACATCCTGTAGGCATTCATTTATGTCTGCAATACAAAGATTCAAATAACATTAAAAAAAAAAGTTTCTTTGTTGATCTTTTTTAAAATCAATCAACCAAATTGCCAGTTTTTTTTACTCGATTTGAGCTGTTATTGGAACAACATAATAAACATAAGAAGGGGGGTAGCACAGAGATATTTTACATTTATAAGAAGCTTATCGTCTGTAGTGATCAATGCTATTTTATAGGCTCACATTGTTAGCGAATACACCAAATTAACTACGCAATTGCAAAAAGAATAGTTACCTATTAAACGCTTGTATAATATGATTATAGCCTTACAAAATTTAACACGTAACACATAATATCAGAAATAAAACTGGCGCAAAAGACACAACCCGACCAGAAGCCAGCGGACTAGAAGAAAAGCATTCAGCTATTTTATCAATTTTTTAATCCTTGTGAGGATTTAATAGCAGGTGGTGATAATGGAAGCCGTGCAGGAATGGCATCCTGCAACTCTTGCTTAAGCTGAGTTGATGTAATTACAGTATATCTATATTATATAGATTTACAGAAAATTTTGTCATTCAATAGAGTTGTTAAACTTGTGTACTGATGAAGCGGCTAATGGGCTTAATGTGGGATTTCTCGTCTATTGCACGCAATCGTCTCGGGTCCAGTCGCAAATCAGTGTCACATTCAGAATTGAGTTTCAAAACCAATGAATAAATTGAAACGACTTATTATCAGCGTACTAACATATAGAGCTCTCGGTGTAGGCACGATGCGTTTCATGTTTAGTGATAGTCTAGTAACTATTGAAAACATATCTGAGTCAATTTGGTGAAATGAACGTTCGGACTTGAATATGATATTGTATGTAGTATTATTCACAGACGACTGAGGTGTCAAAAAATTTGTCAGAAATTTGAATATATTGTAACTGTAGATTTAGAATGAGAGTTATCGCAAAATATACCGTTTCTCATTCCACTAGGAAGTGGTGGACCATCTTTCCCACTTAGCACCCATAGATTGATATCTATCCCTCTTCTACCATTCTGGAAATTGTTAGTGAATTGGTTTAGACGCGTGTGATAGTATACGCGGGGTTGCTGGTTCGAATCCGGCCAGAGCGCACATGAAATGCGCGAGCCAACCTCGAGAAATAATTCATGGACGTGAGCGTGTGTCATTGCGAAAAAAACAGCCACAAAGGGGCAAGGGGGCCCATAGACGGCAAGAGGGACACGGATAGAGCAAACAGTACAGGAGCAAATGAGTACGGAATGTCAGGACAAAACACTAAAACAAAGACAAACCTGCCGTTTGGGGGGGGGGGGTGTGGTGGGGTCTGGAATGAATATGATAAAATTGTTCTAATTAAGAAAATGAGAAATACAATGGCCTAAATCATGGCCATATTCCTATATTTCATCATGTGAGAATTTAAAGAGGGTAGATTTAGATATTTAAAAGGTATTTTTATGAACTTTTAACGCCATTTATTTGGCTAAGCCGAACCGAACGAAAATAAATAAATACATATTTCCATAATATAAAGTAATTAAAGTCACTAGTAAGTGATTTTTTTTATCGTATTTTATTGTTCGTCCACCCTGTGATTATATTAAGGAACCTATATTTGTTTCACTGGCATATTGGACCCCATGCCACATTGATCAGCCAAAGTTCGTCCCAGAGTAAGCGGTTTAGTTATGTAGGTATATATACGTCCTGTGTTTAGCTAATCAGGATCTTTTGTGGTACACTGGCAACCAGAGCAAAAATTGCAAGGGATTTCACAAAACTTTGTGAAATGGGTGTCAATCATGATGTATAACATTTTAGGAAAATAAAGAAAGTCATTTCAAAGTTAAGTGTACTGACATTCAGGAACCAGAAACCCATACTCCCGACCTTAAATTGTGCTTATATTTCACATGAATAACAAAACAATACGGGCACAAGATTTAAATATTTAAATAATATGAAAGATAACTAACCTATTTCACAAAGTATAATTCACCTTGAAACCCAGTTCCAGCACAGGTCACAGTGAAATCCCTTAACTTCGTCCACACAATTTCCTCGTGCGAGACAGGGTTTAGGCATTACAGTCATCAACTATCTACATAAGGTTAAGTATAAGAAAGTAAACAACCAGTAAGGCTGATAAAAAAAACTCTTCTGTGCCTAGTGGATAAAATAATTTCCAAACGTAGTAAATAACCCGGTAAATACTGTAAATTATCTGATATAGATTTCGTGATGTTTAATGAAAGGTTAGAGGACGGAAGTTGATGGGGGGATAGTTTTTATTGCACGTTGTGTACAACTATAACCAAAAATGGTGCAGGAAGTGGGCGGCAATTATTGACCAGTGGCGTAAACCAGGATTAAAGAAGAAAAAGAAGTTTGGGGAGGAAGGGGAAATCACCCAGTTCCGAAAGTGATGTGCAATTTCGCGACTAAGCGACCAACATCGTGGTTTTATAGTGTTGCCGACATTTAATGAGGTGCCACTACAGGCGTCAGGGGGCCCGGCCTACCGCCCTTCCCCGATAAACGCCCACTAATTGTTACATTTTTAACAATTTAGCCCATTGGTTGTGTTTGGTTTAGAAAAGATAAGGAAAACTATTATATAAATATAAATGCCGTTTTCATTTCATTTCGAAGCCTATGATTGCACAATTTTTGAGTACAGGAAGAGCACACCGACAATTGGTACCATTACAGACCCTTTCACAGTATCTCCTTCGAATCCCGTGTCAGAACAATTACACGCGTAACTTTGCAGCATGTCAACACATGTACCACCATTCACACAGGCGTGATCTACACAGTAATCAATATCTGTTACAGAAGAGAATATTGTTTATTACTTTGTACATTAAGTATTGATTAAATGAAACGTTTTTATTTATTTTATTTAGCTGCCCGATTTGGCCATGACTACCATTGGTTACATTTTTTCTTCCCATTCTCACAAAGTGTTCTCACAAAGAATTTTGAATTATATGAAAGACACTAACCTATTTCACAAGTATTACCATGAAATCCAGTGCCAGCACAGTCACAGTGGAATCCCTTAATTTCGTCAACACACTTTCCCTCGTGCTTACAGGAGTCAACCATACAGTCATCAATATCTGCATTATTTTAAGTAAACGATAGAAAAAAAAACAGTAAGGTCACATTATTGGTCGTATATCTCATCTGTGCCTAGTATGGATGAACAATTTTGCCGAAGTTATATAGTTAAATAACTCGGTACATACTCTAAATATCAGGAGAAGTTAGATTGAAGTTAGATGCGAGATTGTTAGTTGTCTTTGCTTTAAAATATACCCAACAAAGGAGAGGGTAATTATGATACCAGTGATGTAGCCAGCAATGAGAAGAATTGTCAGTTTCCGAAAAAGTAATTCTAATCTTACCGATAAGCAGTAGCGTTGTTTTATATATTTTGCCGATAAGGCAATATGTGCCGAAAGACTCCTTCAGCCAGGGGGCCCGGCCCACTCCCTTCCCCTGTTACGCCACTGATTTTACCGTATAACAATTCAAAAACAGACTAATTGGTTGTTGTTTTGATTAGAAACATACGAACTCTTTAATACTTTTTGATTTTTTTTATTAAATAATGTCCATTAGAAACTTAAATGGCCCATTACCACGATTTGTACCAATTCTTTACAGACCTTTTTCACAGTAGTCTCCTTCGAAATCCCGTGGTCAGAACAATTACACGCGTAACTTTGCAGCATGTCAACACATGTGCCACCATTCACACAGGCGTGACCCACACGTAAATCAATATCTGTTACAGAAAGAATATTGTTTTATTATTTTGTACATTAGTTTGATTAAATGAAACATTTTCTTTATTTTACCTGACCGATTTGGCCCATGACCAATGATTTATTTTTTTCTTACCATTCTCACAGAGTGGTTTCGTTTGAATCCATGGCACAAGTCGCATCTTCCTCGTGTACAGATCCTCATTCTACAGAGGGTTGTGTATCACAGTTTGATTCTTTACACAAAACACAATGCTAAAACAAGATTTTCCTTTACAATGCAAGGCAATTAGCTAGATATCTACTTAACCATAACACATTACTTTTACGAGATATCATACATTTGAAGTAATTGTTTCCATGAATTGAGATTGGGCTTTTTCGTATTCATATCTTAAGATCAATTCTTTCGCAACATGTTGCTACAGAATCATTCTGAACGTCAAGCGCATTGATCGAGTCCCAAATGCCAAAATCTATGCTGCTACAGCTACGGAGCCTCTGATAACCGAATAAGACTGAGACAGCTTACTTTTCTTGTTCTATTTCTAAGGATGCCAGGGGGAGAGCTTAGTAGGTTTTATATGCTTTCTTACACACCGCCGCATTTCAAGAGGAGCCAGGCCGACAGAGAACATCATATCTCTCCTACATCCAATAGCTCTTGCACTGTTTAACAATGTTCTTAATTTACCAGACTTACCCTTTAATTGTTGGTAAACCCTAATTATTCAATAATCTTCACGCTTTATTACCTATAACCTAACATAATACATTTGGAAGCAGAAAAATGTAAATAAACAGTGGTAGAAAATATTACTACACATTTGCCAAAGGAGTATTTATACGCTGACCGTTACTATAATTTCCGTAATATTTACGTTCTTCTTGTAACTTACTTTTTTTTAATGTAAGAATAGGAACTATGAAAATCATTTTACCTATAAACGTGTTAAATAACGTCGCGTCGTAAGTAACGTCCCATTCAAAAGCAAAATCCATTTTTTTTCCTATCATTTTTAAAAATGTTTACAAAAATCTTGGATGTAGAACTCAATTCCTCCTTTTTGTAATATATTTAGTTTTAATATGAAAAAAGTAGTACACACACACACCCACACACACACATATATATATATATTAATATATAATATATATATTATATATATATATATATAGTATAGAATTATATATACTATATTAATTTTGGCATTGCTATCAGTAAAGTCCTGTCAGTGTAGTGGATAAGGTTAGGACTTGGTAAGCGTAAGGCCCCTGGTTCTAATCTATGTAGGTATATGTATTAAGTTTTACTCATATATGATTAAGCAATTGTTGACAAGAATGTGTACATTACCATATAAACAAGTGTATAAACCGGTTTTAATTAATTAATTCACTTTTCCCTTTGTTTATGGCCTTTTTTTCTCAAAATTGCCTGAAATATAACTTTTTTACAACACGTGGTAGTAAATACACGTATGATGCCATAGCTTACAACGTGAAAATTTGTCAGAGGATTTGTTATAACGTTTTAATTCTTCAGATGTTTAAACAGTCAAAAACCAATAATAACGTTGAAGCTGAATTTTTACCCGTTCTTTTACGTTCCCTGCAGTTGGTTTCGTATTTTTTTACGGCTCCGGTTAATTTACGTTCGCACGTTGTGAGTCCCCAGCTGCCATTCCAAATCCCTGTTTTTTGACAGATTTATTTTAAAGTGTGGGGGATCAAACAACATGTTTGCAACCAAAGCTTATCTCCAACTTGGCCCAAACATAAGTGACTGGAGGAAACTTGCGGTCGCCTGCTGCGCAGTCGCCTGATGATGAATGATGAAGATCTTAGAAGACACTTAAAAAATCACATTTTACTTTACTTATCACTGCGTACCCTCTACTATCTTTTCCACTAGAATAAATTTTATGCCATTTGGCAAGCAATTAACAATGCGAATCAAACACAAGAATCTGACTCTATTTCATAATACCGTGCGTTTGCCCATTGCAGCTCTAATGATGATATTAGATCACTACCAGTTGCACAGAAACGCTAGGAGTGACGAGCGGTAAGCAGAGCCCTATTGAAAAATTGAACTCCCCCTTTTTTTGTCGTGGCGAAGTTGATTTCGTTGAAGCGTTGCCGATCGTGACATATTCGCGTTAACATGTTTGGTCCTCTTAAACGTTGACAATGGTACGGCGTCCACCAAGCGGTATGTCACCTGGCGGAAAGGGGAATGATACTCTCAAACAAACCCTTATACAGCTCTGGTGACGTTAAAGCCACTACCAGCGATTTCTTTAAAATGTAAACAAATCGTGTCCCCTATTTTTCACCGAAGTCCATTTTTTTGGCACTGTTGTATTGGAAATTGTAGTGAAGCTCTCCGTTAGTTGCTAAATACGCCGTATTTGTCAAGATATGATGCTTTGTTTTAAATGTCTAGAAATAGCCGTAAATGGCATCTTCAAGAACGCTTTAAAATGCTTTGTGTCTGTTTTTCACAAAGAACAGTCATGAAAGGTGTTGATATGACCTAACACTAGCAATTTAGAGACAAAATGGGCATATCGAATTTTGGGAAAAAAAATAACTGATACAGCGTCTAGATGCTAACGTGTTCATAAACATTGGTATTAACTGGTCTATCGGTGTGAAATCCGACAGACCACAGTACATCCCATTTTGACACGGTTAAGCACTTGAAGCAAGAACCTCGAAACCGAGCATTGAAAAAAGGAAGGCGTTATATTACAATACATTCACTTCTTACAGTGTCATTGGTTTTGTGAAGAGAGAGAGAGAATGTATAATGCTCTCTTTAATTCCTTCATATTACTTCCAGTAACAAGGCTCTCTACGCAAATGGCGGAATCTTGCAGCAAAGAGCGATACTTTAATCGTCTGTTGGAGTGTGATCAAGCATGGCTCAAGATCTTCCAGTCAATTGTAAAATCAATGGTTCTCTCCTTCACTGTCCAAACATCTTTTGAGTGTTCTGCCTGGTGTATGTGTGTGCTTCTTTCTTCAATCAAGGTCGTTGCTATGGATCCCAAGCTCGGTTCTGGCTTCACTTGCATTCATCAAAAATCTCAATTTTACACTGGACAAATTCCCACTTCGGTCAGGAGATACATAGATGGCATCCACAGGAAGAATTCACACAGTTCGTCTTCATCTTTGTTTCCATCAGTTCAGTTTAAATTGACCATTGCCGATATACAAGTCGATTTTCGGATCTTATCATCAGGATCGATGGAAACCAACTTGCCACTAACATCCAGTACAAACCCACCGATTCACACAGCTACTTACGCTCAGTATATACGCCTTCGCCAGATCTGCAGCAACAACAGTGACTAAGTTCAAACCTTTTTTTCAAAATCGCAATCATCCTCCTTATCTTATTATCTTACCCTCTCAACGTATTTTTAACATTGACAGAGCTTCCATCACCGTTAAGACAATATTGACCGAGTTATCGTCTCAATACCATTCTTGTGGTTAATATAATTTGGAAGAAGTTCAACACTCAAGCACATTTTAACCGCACCCCATCACAGCTTATATCACCGTGAATGCAACATGAAGCTTGAACAAGTGGTTCGGCTCTCCATCATAAACCACCACTGGGAATTTTTCTTGCTGCTGACCCAGATGGAAATACTCTCCTTATATTGCGCACTGCTTATGTTTAAGGACCCGCTGGTGTCAAACATTTTGTCTCTTCCCATTTCACCTGCGAATCTGACAATGCCATTTATGCAATTACTGTATATGTTAACGCTGCAATCAATTGTACATTGGTAAAACTAAATATTTCCCTTGCAGTTCGACTTTCTGCTAATTGCCATTCTATTGAGAACACTGAACCCGGTAAATCAGTTGGTACATACTTATTTAGAGCACAAACCAAACGAACTTAAAAATTGCTCCAATCTTCTCAAATGTGACTGACTAACTTAAAACTTAAAAAGCCAAGGGTTTAAACCAAATGTTTGATAGCATTGTTTCTTTGGCAATGCCGACTTGAATACATTTAAGAAGATAATAGTTTAACGTTTTATTACCACACTGAAAGACATTCACTACTTCATCCAAAACTGGTGAAAAATAGTCCACTCCACAGCGGCTCGTCTTTCCGGCAATATCAGTAACGATTACACTTACATTTGGACAGCAGCAATTCGACCTGAAATTCATGCAAATAATAAAGAACACATTTTCAATTATTAGATTACTATAAACTTCCTTCCTATTGTTTGTCTTGTTTTCCGAATGTAGTATATCCCTTACGTCCCTAGAGGGAAAATGACTACGAATCTGACGATCACCGCAAAAAAGGGAGGTGTCGCAATTTGTCTTATTAGATCAAGGAGCAATATCACCTTAAACACAGGGGAAAGGGTCCACTTTGCCAAATTGCCAAAAATGTATGTACATTTAATTTTTTAGGGTAAAATGAAACAACAGATTATTCAACTTTATTAAAAGAAAAGACAGAGTGTTTTGTTGTCTGTAATCCACTTCCATTGGAATTTATACAAGCAATCCTTGCAAGTTTGTAGCTAAATGCATAAAAAATATCATTAAAACAACAAGAACCAATAAAGTTATTATCGACTTGTCAAAGATTTGTGTACCACATGGTCATTTTAGTTTTCCTCTTTTAGCTTGAAATAACACCACAGAAATTCCATTTAGTTAAAAGAAAATATAACACATTACTCATATATGACATCAATGTTTGATGCATCAGCTCTATCCAGTTCATATCGTCCGCCAGACTCCTCGTACTCTGAGACAAATATCTCCGCCAGGGCAGTATCGTCTTGCAGGGCTACACGAATCGACCACATGTGGGATTGACAGTTGTTGTTTATTTTATCTATAGGACAACTCCCTGTATACCTTATAACAGCACAAGTTGGTGCAGCAAGATCTACAGGTGTGTCCTTTTGAAAAGAAAGAAGTTTTAACGAATGTTAAGAAAGTATTAAGAAACTATTAGTGAACTAAGAATACACTAAAAAGGCATCGCCACAGGAGTATTGAGTTATGTATTTTGCCATGTCACAAACTTAGGAATGACCCACAATATATTCTACAAAAGGTCTTAAATTTCACCTCTTCAGAGTAGGTCTGTAGTCTAAAAGAGTTAATTTTCACTCTTTTGCTTTAGAGAGTACGATTTCACAAGTTACAACATAATAGATTCCTAAATATTTGACTTAAATGATTTACCGGGTTAATGTGTGGAATATGGTATCGCCAAGTTCTGGAGTACTCTTTATATAGAGAGAGTGTTCATCATCTTTAACAAAATCTGATACCTTAATATCTTGGGGAGGAAGTGACATGACCACTTGTTTAGGGGGATTCAGTGCGTTTGAAAATATCTCTGTACATCAGTTGTTGTTTTGATGAAGCTAAAGTTCATAGCTGAAGTCATTTTAAACAATTGATGTCAAACACGTAATGTCCGGTGTTACATCATGTCTTAGATAGGTAAACTATTCTTAATATGATTGTTGAAGGCTCCTTTGAGACACATTTGCACAATGTTTTCCACATTTTTTGTATCAAAAAGTGAAAATTATTGATATTTCATTAAAGTCTTGGATAAGTCTAATGTAAATCATACAAAAATGAGTGTAAAATGTTTTTTTTTTTTTTTCAATTTCTATTCCTTGCAAAGCACATTTTGGTACTCTTGCACACGTGTAAGTGTAAGATAATTACAGAAAGCTTCTGTATCGCGGCGTTGTCTAAATCTATCACATTATTTGTCGGGATTAACACACTTTATTTGCACTGTTCACCTCAACTAAATGCCAAATCTAGAACTACCTAGGAATCATTTAACAAAGCTTACCGCTTCTACGACCGAATTGTTCTGCAAGGGTTACACTTTTTGAAAACTAATTTTCGTTCCCCGGGTAGTTTTTGACTAATCATTGTTATCGTCACCAGCCTATTATGAAAAATAACATGATCCAAAAGTTATTGTATCAGTGATCGATTTACACTGTATGTAATCGCTATGTGATTTGCAAAGGCTGTGTCAAAGCAACAAGGCCTCACAAATAGTCATTGCAATAAATACATGCGCATATCCCGGGAACGACCTAAATACACGGCAGAGGGCCTTCCTCTTTTTGTTCTTCTTGTTGCCCCCCCCCCCCGGGTGCGCGCGCTCCCTCCGCCACCCCCTGGCTACCAATTATTTATCATCCCTTAATGGACAATTATTAGAGCACTTAAAAACATGAGCAGAAAATGTTGTTTTAACATACGGGTGCCCAGAATGATTAGTTACCATCGATACCCAAAATGTTTTATTTTTTCCTAGACAATCAAAAACATTAGTTAAGCTGTGTTTTGAATACCAACTTCATTATACTGTCACCTTTCATAAGATTTCGAATCGTGAAAATCGGACTAACAAAAGTGAAAATACACTCAATTGGGTTAGAGGTGCTGAGTTCAACCTTTGGGCTAATTGAAAAAAATATGTTGTACTTTTACCCTCTTCTCGTGCAAGCTTTTTTTTACAACATGCTTTAGTCTCCTTCGGGAATTCGTTATTAAACCCTCAAAATGTGTGGATTGTGGTCCCAAATAGAGAGCTGTGGTCCTCCTTTTTCCTTCGATACCAAAATTATTACTAAGTATGCCCAGTTACGAACGTCAAAATGATGTCATACCTCGCTAGACAGTTAATCATAGCAGAGATTTATAAGCGCCTTATTCTATTGGCCTCTAAGCGCTTTCACAAATGGGCGCTGATCACTGTGGCCCACCATAACCATAACCATTTAGGCTCATTTCAAGGATGCAGCAGATCGGGATTAGCGCTTTCCCTCATCAGCAAACATACATCGAGATAACCCACGCAGCCGGGATCACGCTCCCAAATATCGCATGGGTAAATCGGACAACTAAGCGGTTAATTTCTTTCAAGTAAATTACAAGATAGCCTGATCTCACAGGGCTCGAACGCAAGTCTATACGCATGAATGAGCATACACTGGAGTCAGCGCTTACCTGATTGCAGCTGATCTGTCCGCTTTTGGAGCATGATTTCGAGCCAAAACCAGCTTAAAATTTGATATCCTAAGATTTTTGGTGCAAAATTTAAAATTTTCGCAATTGTGGCACTTGTTTTGTCTGAAATTGGACAATTATTTGCTGCCTATTGGTCTTTATGACGTCACTGTTATGCCATAAAGGGCATGCGGTACTTATCTTGGTAGCAAGGGAAAGAGAATGACCATAGCTATCTATTGCGTACCAAAATCAAAAGTATCAGCTGCTTAATAAGAGAGTTCCAAAAGAGGATAATTGTGATGCAAAAAGGCTGGTACGTCGAGGATAACACACACATGCATTTTTGTTCACTTTGCCCAAACGATGAATCAGCACATCTAACACATTTTTAGTGTATTTTTCACTTTTAGTCGATTTTTTCACGATTCAAAATTCTTATGAAAGGTTACAGTATATTGAAGTTGGACATTAAACCAGCTTACCTAATGTATTGATTTTTCTAGGGAAAAAAATAAAACATTTTGGGTATCGATGGGTACTAATCATTCTGGGCCACCCTGTATGAACGATTAACATGGTAAACACTTGTCTGCAGACCAATGATGTTTAACATCCATACCAGGTTGATCGCGACCTATGATTAGTTGCGTTCTTTATAAAAATAACATTTTACATATAAAACGAATTTTAGCCTTAAGCCTTACACAGAATCTCCGATAGCAGACATTTCATTTGCACGTAACGTAACCAGTCCATTTGAAGAACCCATCTCCTCAATTAGTACTTCGGAGGGTTTAACATTACCACTCACTGGCAATGCTACCGAAGAGCTGCTTGTTGTGACGGAAACCTCCAAAACAAATGTGTCACTAGCGCCCAGGTTATCCAAAAGAAGACCGAAACTCCCACTTCCACCAGGAACTAGGTCTCCTATTTGAAATATAGAATTAGAAGTTAATGCTGAGCTTTTTTATATGTTGATTTAAGGCATTTAACATCGTCATAACAACCTTAACATATTAAATAGGTGATGCACGCATATTTACCCAGAGTGTTGTTAGATTTTGAAATCCGTAGCTTGAATCCCAGAACCTGAAGAATTGCTGGACGCAATCTCTGGAAACGTTTTCCATCGAAGTCTGTTCCATTAATGCTTACTGTAAATGCCTATTTGGAAATATAGGGTAAAAGGGAAAAATAAAATTACAATACTTGCGTACAACTAAATTTCCAAGTAAAACAGCTACAAGACTTCCGAGACGAAAGAAAAATCGAGTTTTATAATTAAAAAAATCGCATATGCATTGCGTTCACTCAAGAAAGGTACACGGAACGCTCGAAAGAAATTCCTGGTATCTAGAATAATAATAAAACGATTACTTTAATATTTAATCTCAGTTTTAAACTTTCCTGATCCGGAAGAACAATATCAGCCACATAAAGGCCGATAGATCTTCCCCCCAAAGGCGTCAAAGAAGAATTGACTAAAACTTCGTGTCCCTTCCGGTCGCGTAGAAGTAGCGTGTCTACCGAGCGCGTCATCTCAGGGGTGATGATATCAATCAACAACGTCACGTTGGAACCTAAGTAAGAAAAGTATTTTTAAGGACTGCATAAAAAGTCTACTCGGCATTCCGCATTTAAAATTTAGACAATGAAACCATTTTGATACTAAGTCAGGATTATACGGCGAAAACCTTAATAGCGAGACAAAGGTAAACACAGACCTACATTGACCAATGGGCACCAGCTCTATATTAAATAAAGAAAGGGGCCAAATGTATTTTCATATAAACTTTTATGCAATGCAATGAGACCAGTGATCATATTTTACCAGAAAGCATCTAAGAACCAATGATGACACCAATGGCAAAAATAGAGGCGGTACTGTTGTTGTCATAGCCTTGATTAAGGCGGTTTGAACTGTTTCCCCAGGGAACGTGTGAAATCATAGTCAGATTATTGATAGTATCAGAGTGCCCCAAAACAGCCAGATATATGCGGTCCTAATCCAGCTGAAAACCCTCTGACAAGTGTTGAGCAACCGCCTTGGATAATCTGTTACTTCCGGGTATTATGTGTTCCAAGGACATTTTTTCGTGATTGCAAGGAATTCTTCGCAACGGTTGCTATGCTAGAGCCATGATTGGCACGTGCGAAGCGCCGTTGTTCTCCATTGGGTACGGGTCATTATGCCTCATTTGTGCTGGACTTGAATTATGGGACATTTGAATAGAGTGGTTAGGTCCCGACGGTTGTATATAAGTCAAATAGTGGACATTGAATAAATGGTTAGTCCCGCCAGATTTTATTAGACGCCTCGGCTGCGCCTCCGCTGGTTAGGGATTCATTGGATTTCAATTGGTGTATATTGATTTTTTATATTCTTGTACAGAAATTTTTGCCTTATCGGTCGCAACATTAAAGCACCTAGTGCTATTTTACCTTCCTCGTAGTCAGTGACGTTCAGTGGGTTATGTAGTAAGTCGCATTATTAAATCGCAGGCGTTTGTTTGCGAGTCCTGGCATATCACACGCGCGCGTATAAAGGTTGTGCGGAAAATGCACACCGAAACATCTGCCTGAATGCGTTTGACTTTCACTGACTCGAGGAAGAGAAGGGACTATGTTTCTCTCTCGCCGCGAGAGGGTGAAATTAAAAAATGGCAATTGTAGAATACAGTCCGGCACAAAACCTCGGGATGGTTCTGCCTGGATCGATAAGCCTTCGCATATACAGGGTAGTAAAGAGCACAACTGGACCCTGATGCGTACACCATTTTGCATTTGTAAGTACCGATATACTAACCAGGTGGTAAATCATCGGAAAGCTAATTTCATTCTCTTTATATTTGCTACTAGTTGCTTCCCAATCGGTTTACGTATAGGCTGAGCTACAATCTTTTGAATCAAGTAGTCAGTTTTCCCCCCTATCCACATATTCCCACGGTGAATGCCCGCACGGCGGGCAACAAAGAAATGACTAAATGATAAGAGTATGACGTGTATGTTTATGTCCAATTACGCGGTATCTTAATGGTGTAAAAGGCCGTGATAATGGTCAAATTTACTTCAAACTTTTTTCAAGAATTGCCGTATTTTTGATCGACAATATATTTTTGATCTTCAACCTCAAAGGGTTGCGCGATAATTCCTCCGAACTGATACAATTTTATCTAGATACTTTATATTTTTCAAATGATTTTTATGATGAAGAGGACTAGAACTGGTAGGAGGGCGTCGCTGGTAAAATGTGACTGAGATTTCGTGGTATTAAAGGGATAAAGCAGCGATAATGAGAATCGAAAAAATGTGGTAAATGCAATTTTTTAACTTATCCATCGGGGAGTAAGTGTGTCAATTCTTATCTAACTGCTTTAATTTAGAACAAACCACCAAATAGTGAAAAATGGGTTTTGAGGAATTTGTTATAACACGTCCCCTTCCCGCACATGACTACAGCGATGGCGTCTCAAATCTCTGCATTAAACAGCTGATTTTGGGTTACACCAGTACAGAAAAACAATGATTCAATAACATTTGTGTTTGATGGCAAACTGTATTGATCATGGTGTCCAATATCTTGCTGAAAACCTGTTGCATTCACCGGAAAGGCTCAAGTCGGATTTTGATAAGCGCCAACGTGTATAAATTACAGAATCAGATAAAATTACTGCATTGTCTTTAATACACGTAATTCAAGCCACCACTTGCAGGTTATGTTCCCATATCCATGCCAGTGACAAAATATAAAAATATGAATTTTATGATTTTTTGAATGTTTCGGCTTAAGCAAATCGCTGCTAATCCATTTAACCAACACACACTGAAAACAAAGTCGATTTTGTCCGGCATTGCTTTCGAAAAAAAATTAGTACGACAAATCAGTTCAGCAGCTGTAGCAGTTTTTAGGGCTCTTTAACCCGGCTCTACAACTTTTGAGAACGTGTAAGCATCGTACATACACGGATACACCTAGTTTTAGCAGTTCCTACTACCGTGGAACGGCAGGTTTTAACAATTGTGTCTAAATTATAAGAGCACATATGTTTGTACAAAAAAAAACAAACCATGGGGGGGGGGGTTGAATTATTGGTAAGATCTGCCCAACCAAGCAGTTGCTACATTGTTTTTACGAACTTTTCGGTGTTCCCTCCACTCAGTCACATACAAGCCCAAGTTGCCATGTACATTCATGTAGTCTGTGTACGGCGTTGTTGTGTGGAGTGAGCTTCTCCTATGCGATGCATACAGGTAATTTTAGGCATTTAGGCGCAATAGGATTCACACAATTAAATGCTGAACGTTACAACTGACAATTGCAAATCTAGTTTGTGCCTGGATCGTGTTCATTTATCGCATTAATTTGAGCTTATCAAATGAACCCGGCGCGGCGTGTAGGGGCCTACTGTGTATGTACTGGACCATGCCATACTCCAGACCATGCACACTGCATTGCTATCCAGGCTGATACGTAGACCCATTGTAGTCATGGGTTTATGATCAAGAGGCTTTTGTGCGCTTATGTCAGTGCTTATACTCTGTCCAACTCTGTACTCTGGTATAAAATTGTTTTGAACTGATTCGAACAATCTGCTGCAGCGTGTGTGCGTGAAGGCCGCACTGCTGTAGAGGCGCGTAACCACATGATGAAAATAAGCGGACCCGCGATACCCCGGACAAGGTCGCACATGCCAGTACTAGCAGTAATACGCTTAGTTCAAACAATGTTCCGGTGACTATAGAACAGTTTGGGCCAACAGTACTTAAGTTTGTAATACTCCTTTGGTGTACATTGTGTGAATTCCTGAATTTGCATCTAATAAGCTAAGTTTTCTACTGTTGTTGTCGCTTTGGTAGCTCGCCGCATGGACCAACTCATTTGTAGACAAGCAAATTTGTAGCTGATTGGTACGACAGGAGAAACTAGGTAAAAAATTAGTTCAACGGTCAAATTAACCCAACTAGTAAACTAGACATCGTTTTTAAAAATTTATATCGTTAGTAAACTGCCCTTTCCCCAAAAAGTAGTTTGCAAATAGTAAAGCGTTGGCTTACCAACATTTTTATTTCAGTTTAACGAACTTTTGCTCGTTCAGAAAACCCATTGATATGCCCAGAGATAAATAAACCATAGAGCCCTTCTTTACCAATAATTAAAATTGGTTTAAGCGTGACATCCAAACCATCATTAGTAAAACTAGACATCGTTTTAACGAGGTTTTTATTAGTAAAATACTGGTTGAGATGTTTTCAGTGTAGCGTCACATTCAATAAATAAGCCCGATTTTCTTCTGGATGCTGAATTTGTTTTGCTTGAACGGGACCGTTCATTTTAATGTTGATCCGTGGATAGAGCGCAAAACTGACTACTTGATTCAACCGATCTTAGATCATTCTAAACGTCACCGATGTGAATGATCTTTGCACAAATTATAGATAATGATCTAAGCTTTTCCGATTATACTTAAAAATTCAAATGGCGGACAAATCAGGGTCATTTTTTTTTCTTTTTTTTACTCCCCCTGTACAATAGGGGTCCTCTGCCGTGTGCTTCGCACTCTAGCTTGCGATTCCGTGAATCTGGCGCTTGAGGTAAGCAATATGTCACAGACTTATAGTGTATAAAGGGACCATAAATAGCGTCTTCAACGAGATTCATGTGTGTTGTGATGAGCTTGATTGACGATGACTGTGATAAGAATGATTTCCCTACGTGATATCTTAACCTGCAATCGGTATGAGCTGAAATCGGTAGCAACGTACCATCAGGATCTTGTTCAAATATTTGGATCAGGTTAAGTCCAAAAAACTACGAGCAGATACTCCCACTTCAAAATCTTCGCCAATGGAAACTCCCCACAAGGTTAATCGTCCACGTTCCGGTGCTAGGTACAAATTTGCCACGAAGAAAATGTAACACGTTTTCTGTGTTGCTACAGTATTTCACTGATCACTACTAAACGAAAAATAGCACCTGACTCATACAATAGATAGAAACAAACGAATAATATTAAACAATCAGCTGATATTAATAATGAAATAGGTTTGCCCCCTCTCTCTCCTCCCTCTCCTATGTTGTGTGTTTCTCTTCCCTTTTTTCCGCGTGCTCTTTCTCCTCCTGCGCTCCTCTATATCCCTCTCTTCACGTGTATTTTTCTCCTCTCCATCCAGCTATCTATATGGTTTTTAAGTTCTTAGGACCAATAATGTGTAAAATCCATCTTAAAAGAATAAGCTAAAAAACGCGCCAGCGCCGAATTAATTATTTTTCTACGCATGATAGTGTATAATTTCAAACATCTAATATAAAAGGTTGACTGACAAAACCCAGTTTGTGTTCTTTTCTTTTTTACTTTTTACTATACGACGTGGCCCATAAATTTCCTCAAAGTTCTGTGTTCTACACCGCAGAATTTATACTCGAGTACAAAATCCGTACTCTCTCATACTCGTACTCGTACTCGGATAAGCACTCACTCATACTCATGATTTAAATTTTGCTGCTACCTACTCCATACTGAGTACTCGTACGTAGGACCAAATACCTCATCACAGTCTGCTACAACCCAACAAAGATACAAAATTGTAGAAAAAAGAAACTGTGTCTCACAGTCCACCGTTGCTGGGTGTTTCCTAAGGTGACAAACCCTTTTCTGACATACTTTTCTGACAGCCCATGAATTCGGAAACCTTAACGGCACCTTCCAGGACTAAAACCACACGGTTTTGTGTTTTATTCCGTTAAGTTTCCGAATTCATAGGGGGTGTCAGAAAAGTATGTCAATAAGGTGTCAACCTTAATGGAAACACCACCTTGCGTCTCTAACTGGGGGTGGCTGAACCATCACCGAACCTTCGTAACTTGGATTCGACATGTTCATAATTTACCTGACGGATCATATATGTGTCTTCTTTCTTTCCTTAGGCGTTGCCCGGACACGGTAAGATAACTCTCCATACTGTTTTGTCAACCGGCACTGGTAATTGACGCTCGTAAAATTATCCGAACTCCACCTCAGTACAACCACCTCAGATTCCTCTGCGTCAAGCATTATAATGTCATTTACATAAATCATGTCAGCATCATCAGCCTGATAAATTCTTCCCCCAGGTGGTGCCGCCGAAGCTGTAAGCTAAGACCTTGCTGCATAAACGACGGTGCAAACATAATACATGTCGGACGTACAATAGCTGCCATGTTCCCCCCCCTTTCTGTCTACGCCTATGGTCATCATATCATTATGGTCCTAGATGACTAAGCTGCTCTTGTACTAACAAATTGCTGCCATATCGTGATATCACAAGTTTTTTGTTTTGTTTGTTTTTAACATGGCAGTCATTTGAGAGTCTCGATCATTTATTATGACCAAAACGAAATAAAACAGAAAATATCAACGGCGAAACTCTTTTGGCAACTAATTGGTGTAGTTGTTTACTAATTTGGTGTATTTATTTTACTAACGTACATCCCGTGTAAATTTGATGAAATTTCATTGCGGACAATTGGTGATTATTTCATAAAAATCTAGTTTTACAATCTTAGATGGGAAATGGAAATATAGAGGGCTCTAAATCATACAAAATTGTGACCTTTTGTAGGCCCTATATGGCAAATTCCCGCAATTTATTTTTCTGATTTTTGCGGATATAATGAGCTTTCATTTCCCCCACCTGTATCATTTGTCAAAATTGTGCTGCCATTGCTTACACTTAAGTGCCGAAGGTTTTTTCACTCACGGTGGTGCATAAGGGGGGTCCATGGAACCCCCCCTAAGGAAAACCACGTTCCCGATGGAAATTTCAATGAAACGGCATACCACCGTTTGAGGGGGCATAAGACAGAGGCCAAAGTGCAATATAATGATTTCGAAAGTAACGGTTTAATCGTCTGGAAATTAGGGAGGAATTATTTTTTCGAAATGCGGAAAAATCGCTCAAAAAGTACATGATGTTTGGTTTTTTTCGCGACCGGAGCGGCTGCTGTCCCACACATACACATTGCGATCATGTTTGAGGTTTCTATCTGCTGGCGGAGAAAGAGCATTTAACACTAGTTAACACCAAAGTTACCATTTGTAACATGCTTGTATTTTGTGGGTGCAGGCTATTTTGCATAGTTGTATACCATGGCGCGCATTCGCTCAATGAGGGCATCGGCGGGGCGAGGCCGTAGTCACCAGAGATCGACTCATGCTCGGTGGACTCAGACTCGGTCCCCATGACTCGAACTCGAGGCCCCATGCCATGGACTCGATCGGTCGTCGCATACTCCGACCTGCTGGACTCGGACTCAATGAACCCCAGTGGACTCTGAAACTACAACACACATCACATCTATCTCCCAATAGTAGTTTGATGATCACCATATACCATGATTTGTTTACATTCCTCAATCTTCTAAAAGTATTATAAATATGCTGACAACCTTATCTAAATCAGATGAACAATAATTAAATTCCCAATGCAACCATTCTCCACTAATGTTTTGTGAATGCTCAAAATCCAGAAAATTCAAAGATAATTGGAACTTGAATAGATGGCTGTATGTTATTGTTACATACAATCAATTCACGACAAGCATGAAGTAGAGCGGTTACAACGCCAGAGACTATGCGGAAAAGCGTGTTGAAGATCGTACTCGCGTGGAGTTTTTAATAGCTGATTGAAGCGCCACGCGCTCTCTTAGCAGCTTAATTGATATTGCGCAATGCCCATAAAAAAAATTGTGGTGCCTGTCAAGAAGTGGTCGATGTTGACCGAATTGCTGAGATTATGACCGGCACCGCCTGCCTTTAATGGACAATGTATTAGTGCAATTAAAAACATGAGCATTAAATGTGTGTTAACATATTAACGATATAAAGGGTAACCAACATTGGTCTGCATACATGATGTTTAACATAACATACCTGTGGATTCGCGACCTATGCTTAGTTACGTTCTGTGGATAATAACATTTTACATAGAAACGAATTTAGCCTTACCTTACACGGAATCTCCGAAGCATACAGTTCATTTGCACGTAACGTACCAGTCCATTTTGAAGACCCATCTCCTCAATTAGTACGTTCGGAGGGTTCAACAGTTACCACTCCCTGGCAATGCTACCGGAAGAGCTGCTTGTTGTGACGGAAACCTCCAAACAAAATGTGTCACCTACGCCCATGTTATCCAAAATAAGACCGAACTCCCACTTCCACCAGGAACTAGGTCTCCTATTTGAAATATAGAAGTGAGTAAAGTAATGCTGAGCTTTTTAGATGTTGATTTAAGTCATTTAACATCGTCATAACAACCTTACATCATATACATAGGGATGCACGCAATATTTACCCAGAGTGGTGTTAGATTTTGAAATCCGTAGCTTGAATCCCAGAACCTGAAGAATTGCTGGACGCAATCTCTGGAAAATTTTCATCGAAGTCTGTTCCATTAATGCTTACTGTAAATGCCTATTTGGAAATATGGGTAAAGGAAAAATCAAATTACAATACTTGCGTACAACTAAATTTCCAAGTAAAACACTTACAGACTTCCGAGACGACAGAAAATCGAGTTTTATACTGACAAAAATCGCATTGCAGTTGCGTTCACTCAAGAAAGGGTACACGGAAGCGCTCGAAAGAATTCCGGTATCTAGAATAATATACAACGATTACTTTAAATATTTAATCTCAGTTTTAAACTTCTGATCCGGAAGAACATATCAGCCAGCATAAAGGCCGATAGATCTTCCCCCAAAGGCGTCAAAGTAATGAATTGACTAAAACTTCGTGTCCCTTCGGTCGCGTATAAGTAGCATGTCTACCGAGCGTGTCACCTCGGGTGATAATCAATCAACAACGTCACGTTGGAACCTAAGTAAGAAAGTATTTTTAAGGACTGCTAAAAATTCTACTCTGCATTAACGGCATTCAAAATTTA